>OX377621.1:67929765-68048534 GCA_947397865.1 Polietes domitor
CTCAGTTGCTACTACCCTAATGTACCACTCTAATAATCGAAAATTAAAGCTCGCATAAAATCATGAATCATGTTTGAGCTCAATGACTTCAAAGACAAAAAAATCGGACAAAAACATCGATGTATCACACTTTAAAATCCGTTTATAAATGCAGAAGTTATATAGAAAAATGTAAAAGCGCGACCCCTACGTTCGGCATAAAAAAATAAAAAAAATTTTTTTGAAACTACCTTTCAATAATACTTCATATTCGAAGGTGTACGGCGAACTTTTTTTTTTTACTTGTAACCTGGTACGCTCTAATGTACACACCGAATTTCATCATTCTAGCTGTATTCGTTTAGTTGGTACTATTTTTATCCCCTGTAGCCATTGTATCCCTTGAAAGTACGAATTTGGAAAAAACGTTTTATTTTTCGTGTCTACGCAGTCAGAGGAATGTATACTATGAATTTTATGATTTTAGCTGCGGTCATCTGGTAGGTACTATTTTTATCCCCTTTTTCCATTTGAACCCCAAAAAGTACGAATTTTGAAAGTTGTTTTATTTTACGTGTCTACTCAATCAGAGGAATATATACACCGAATTTCATTATTCTAGGTGCAGCCGTTTGGTTGGTACTATTTTTATCCCTCTATCCCCATTTAACCCCTTAAAATTACAAATTTAGAAAAAATACTTGTATATTATGTATTTACTCTATTAGAGGTATGTACACGCCAAATTTTCGTGTTTCTATCTGTTGTCGTTTGATAGGTACTATTTTTATCCCTTTTCGTCCCATTTCGCCCCCTACAAATAAAAATCACTCTATGGTGCCCTTTTATGCTATAAAGGGAATGCGAATTGCAAAATATCAAGTAAATACAAGCTATTATGTTCAAAAATCATACTGAAATACTCTAAATATTAGGGGTATTTTCAGTCCTTGTGAGGGAAAAATTTTTCCCTCTGGGCTGATTTCGTCCACTTTCAATCCCAACCGATCTACAACCATAAGACACATTTAGGAAAAATTTGATCCTCCTACCTCATTTCGTTCGGCCGCTATCGTGCTTTCAACAGACAGACGGAAAGACGGACATGGCTATATCGTCTTAGAATTTTACCACGACCCAGAATATATATACTTTATAGGGTCTCCGATGAATATTTTAAGGTGTTATACACGGAATGACAAAGTGAATATACCCCCATCCTGGAGGTGGAGGGTATAAAAATACTAAATTAACCTCGCCAAAAATATATTTGTTTCTTTTGTAACTCAGATATCCTAAAATAATAGATGTACACATGATTTTAAATCTAACTTATTATTTTTAGTGCGTAAAAAACATTTATGTAAAATGTAAAACTTTTAGAACTTGACTTTTGGACAGTCGGGCGCATACAAGCTATTTTTGCACTATATTAGTATCAATCATACGCAACAGTATACGGACAAATTAGTTGTTATAACTGGGACAGTCGGGCGTATACATGATATTTATGGACTACATTGGATTGGAGAAGATCCCAGCTATTATGAAATAAAACTATATATAAATGATACTGAATTTAGAAAAAAAATATTTTATTTTATTTTTTTTTTCGGGTAATAATAATAATAATTTTCATATGGTAATACACTTCCATTTAATGTCGACAACGTCTAATCTGCTGATAATACTCTTGAATGTACTCCGTGGTGGAGGGTTTATAAGATTCGGCACGGCCGAACTTAACTCCTTTTTACTTGCTTTGTATAATTTTGTTGCATAATGTTACAGTCCAAGTTTTATTTTCACAGTTGTCTCTTTTCAAGATATGAACAGACCTGAGAGAAAATTTTCTGTCATTCTGAGACTCCATGCTTAAGAATCTGATGCAATTTTCTCATAATAGTCAAGCACTACTTTGACCTTTATCAATGTCATTCATCGCCATTGTATTTTAAAAGTTAAATGAAATATTTTCATATCCGGGTCATCATCATTGAGTAATTATGAACAAGTAAGGAAACGCTAAAGTCGGGCGGGGCCGACTATATGATACATTCCATTCTCTATCGGAATACAATTCAACTTCCAGTTGAAGTATAACGTGTTATGATCAATTATAGGAAATTCTATGAAAATACGTGGTTTCTGGAGGAACGAAATTTGTATGAGAGCTATATGTACAGTAGGGCGTACCTCAAAAAATAAGTTCGCCGTACACCTTCGAATATGAAGTATTATTGAAAGGTAGTTTCAAAAAATTTTTTTTTATTTTTTTATGTCGAACGTAGGGGTCGCGCTTTTACATTTTTCTATATAACTTCTTCATTTATAAACGGATTTTAAAGTGTGATACATCGATGTTTTAGTCTCGACGAGGACGATTTTTTTGTCTTTGAAGTCATTGAGCTCAAGCACCCCCTTCTGGTACTTACCCATCATATCTCAGTTGCTACTACCCTAATGTACCACTCTAATATCAGAAAATTAAAGCTCGCATAAAATCATGAATCATGCTTGAGCTCAATGACTTCAAATACAAAAAAATTGGCCTCGTCGAGACAAAAACATCGATGTATCACACTTTAAAATCCGTTTATAAATGCAGAAGTTATATAGAAAAATGTAAAAGCGCGATCCCTACGTTCGGCATAAAAAAATAAAAAAAAAATTTTTGAAACTACCTTTCAATAATACTTCATATTCGAAGGTCTACGGCGAACTTTTTTTTTACTTGTAACCTGGTACGCTCTAATGTACAGTGGTTTCCAATTGAAATATAAGGTGTTTTGCGAATTTTGAAGTAAATCTGTTAAAATATGTGGATTCTACAGCGGAAAAATTCAAATTGGGAAAGAAATTTGTATGGGAGCTATATATAAATCTGAACCGATCTAACACATTTTTACAACACGTGTTTCCAGTTGAAATATAAGGTGTTTTGCGAATTTAGAGGGAAATCTGTTAAAATATGTGGATTCTAAAGCGGACTGCGCCTCAAATGGTCCATCCGCTTAGTCCAATTTTGGCATTTCCACGTTTTTGAGTAACAGAGGCCCAATTGCTGCGAACGGCGACGATCATCATCGCCGATGGTCATCATTAACACTGGCCGATACAGCTGCGATATTTTCTTCAGTTCGCACTCTACGTAAGCGTTTTGGTGGTTTAATGTCCAACAATGTAAATTTGGTGCGAAATTTAGTCACAATAGCCCGAATAGCCGCTTCAGTGGGTCGATTAAACTGACCATAAAATGGTCACGCATTTTGATAATAAAATTCAATAATTTGCAAGCGTTGTTCGTTTGTAAGACGATTCATGGTTAAATTATAGACCAAACTGAAGATGTTTGACAGTGAAACAAAACACGAAACGTTCGTCAGCTGTTTAGACCAGTGTTGCCAAAAAGATAATAGCTAAAAAATCACCCTTTATTTACTTTTTGAATTGACTTGAAGTATTATTTCAATATGTAGAGTACATTATAGTAGTAACATATTGGTAGCCTTGCGATATAAGCGTGATTTGAGGAATAAAATAAAATTTTACATGGCGGACTTTTAATTTGTTTTCCCTCACTCTCTCGTGCCTTTCCTTTATTCGGTTAATTCTAAAGTGAACCTGGATGCGACACAGGTGGCTCTGCTGCAGCTGGGTGGCAGTAGAAGAATTCCCGGAGTAACGAATTTAGCGATAAATCATGTCCCAGGTGAGGAATTGGAAATGGGTCAGCAGATCTTGGGGGAATTTTGCAGAGATATAGCTAGACTATTGTCATGTTTAAGTTTGAGAAATATACCTATGATTTGAGATGCCACTACTCGATCGTCTTCCGTTTCGTTTGGAAGAAAATCTGTTCGCTGGTTGTAGCGAACAATAACCTCCCAGCAAGGAAATTTGTAATTAATCAGCATCAGATCTTGAGGATATTTCTTACAGACTCAGGGTATTGTCGTTCATAATTCTGAGATATAATCCATGCAATGGGTCTTCGGTTTAGGAAAAACAGTCGAAGGCATACTCGTGACATCAGAAAATCTATAATTCGCTCAAATTTAATTAATTTTCATAATCAAAATCCATCGGCCAAAAATTCAATAATTTTTATTCTATTTATTTACTTTTTGAATTGACTTGAAGTATTATTTCAATATGTATAGTACATTATATAGCCAAATAACTTTTTTTTTGAAAATTCTATAAAAAAAATCTATTGAATATTTTCTCATATTTCTTTTTATACCCTCCACCTCCAGGATGGGGGTATATTCACTTTGTCATTCCGTTTGTAACACCTTAAAATATTCATCGGAGACCCTATAAAGTATATATATTCTGGGTCGAGGTAAAATTCTAAGACGATATGGCCATGTCCGTCTGTCTGTCTGTTGAAAGCACGATAGCGGCCGAACGAAATGAGCTAGGCGGTTCAAATTTTTCCTGAATGTGTGTTATGGTTACAGATCGGTTGGGATTTAATCGGTCCAGAGGGAAAAATTTTCCCCTCACAAGGACTGAAAATACCCCTAATATTTAGAGTATTTCACCATGTTTTTTTTAAATAATACCTTGTATTTACTTGATATTTGCAATTCGCATTCCCTTTATAGCATAAAAGGGCACCATAGAGTGATTTTTATTTGAAGGGGGCGAAATGGGACGAAAAGGAATAAAAATAGTACCTATCAAACGACTACAGATAGAAACACGAAATTTGGCTTGTACATACCTTTAATAGAGTAGATACATAATATACAAGTATTTTTTCTAAATTTGTACTTTTAAGGGGTTAAATGGGGATAGAGGGATAAAAATAGTACCAACCAAACGGCTGCACCTAGAATAATGAAATTCGGTGTATATATTCCTCTAATTGCGTACACACATAAAATAAAGGAAATTTTCGAAATTCATACTTTTAGGATGTAAAATGGAAAAAGGGGATAAAAATTGTGCCAAACAAATGGATGTAGTTAGAGCCATGAAATTCGCGGTATACATTCCTCTGACTGAGTGACACGAAAAAACGTTTTTCCAAATTCGTACTTTCAAGGGATTCAAAGGGAGCACAGGGAATGATGAAATTTTCGAAAGTCGTACTTTAAAGGAGTAAAATACGAAAAAGGGGATAAAAATGGTACCAACAAAATGGCCGCAGATAGTATCATGGAATTGGGTATATACATTCATCTGAGTGCATTGCCACGTAAAATATTTTTTTTTCCAAATTCGTACTTTATTTTGTTGCTTTTACGACAAAAAATGGTAGAATCATGAAGTTGTCTTATACTGCGTACGTGAGAGATAAAGTATTTTCAAAATGTATACTTTTGAATTTAAAATAGATGGAAATACAACCAACAAATGGACTGCATCTGAAAATACACCCTCTATCCCCCAATATTTAGGGTATTTAAGATTGCTGTCCTATATTTAATTTATGAATTGAAGTATTATTTCCATTATATATATACATAGTATAAAAATATTGGTAGCCTTGGCTTATTAATTAAATTTCTGATTTTCATACATTTGAAATTTGTTGCAGACATTCCTCTTGTAGCTTGGAAGCACCGCAAAGAAAATAAATGTTTTAGCGTGCGAAATGGGACAAAAATAGAGGGATTCTTTCGGTGTAATATTCGGTGTGTATTCGGTGGTCTGACTATGAAGACTCGAAACAAAAAGTTTTTTTTTTCAAATTTGTAAAGGGTGATTTTTTAAGAGCTTGATAACTTTTTTTTTAAAAAAGCGCATAAAATTTGCAAAATCTCATCGGTTCTTTATTTGAAACGTTAGATTGGTCCATGACATTTACTTTTTGAAGATAATTTCATTTAAATGTTGACCGCGGCTGCGTCTTAGGTGGTCCATTCGGAAAGTCCAATTTTGGGCAACTTTTTCGAGCATTTCGGCCGGAATAGCCCGAATTTCTTCGGAAATGTTGTCTTCCAAAGCTGGAATAGTTGCTGGCTTATTTCTGTAGACTTTAGACTTGACGTAGCCCCACAAAAAATAGTCTAAAGGCGTCAAATCGCATGATCTTGGTGGCCAACTTACCGGTCCATTTCTTGAGATGAATTGTTCTCCGAAGTTTTCCCTCAAAATGGCCATAGAATCGCGAGCTGTGTGGCATGTAGCGCCATCTTGTTGAAACCACATGTCAACCAAGTTCAGTTCTTCCATTTTGGGCAAAAAAAAGTTGGATATCATCTCACGGTAGCGCTCACCATTCACAGTTACGTTACGATTCGCATCATCTTTGAAGAAGTACGGTCCAATGATGCCACCAGCCCATAAACCGCACCAAACTGTGACTTTTTCTGGATGCATTGGTAGCTCTTGCAATGCTTCTGGCTGATATTCACTCCAAAATCGACAATTCTGCCTATTTACGTACCCATTGAGCCAAAAATGAGCTTCGTCGCTGAACACAATTTCTTTCTTTCTGAACTTTCTTAACAGAGCACGCATTTTGATAATAAAATTCAATGATTTGCAAGCGTTGCTCGTTAGTAAGTCTATTCATGATGAAATGTCAAAGCATACTGAGCATCTTTCTCTTTGACACCATGTCTGAAATCCCACGTGATCTGTCAAATACTAATGCATGAAAATCCTAACCTCAAAAAAATCACTCTTTACATTTGGGCGGAGAAAGGGGCGAATTAAAATTTGTACTTTTCTTATCAAAATAATGCAGTCACTTTGTCTGTATCTGAAAATGCTTCTCCCTAATGGCGACTGACAATCGCCTAATATTTTCGGCATGTTCACTTTCACAATTAAAGCATTTTATTTATATATAATAGTCGATTTTAAACAGTGCGCATAAGTATACATTATAGTTTGAAATAGTAATCAAATATAGTAATGTGCATAAACATATCACAATTTTCGTAATATGGTTCTGTACTTCTATGTTGACATCCTTTAATCTGCTGGTAATACTGTGGAATGCACTCCGTCGTGGAGGGTATATATGATTTGGCCCGGCCGAACTTAACGACTTCTTACTTGTTTTATTTGAAAGTACAATCCTTCCGGTTAATAATGGAAAATAATTTCAGTAGTAACGTATTGGTAGCCTTGCGATATAAGCGTGGTTTGAAATAATAAAAATTTTATATTTATTTATAAAATTGATTTTTCAATATTTCTTTGTTTTGGTTTTCCATTCATCCATTTCATTATCCATTATCTTTGATATTCGTTTTGGTTTGGCTATATTAAAAAAATTTACATTTTCCGAAAATCGTCAGCCTCTGCGGAATGCAATCCATGGTGGAGGGTATATAAAATACGACCCGGCCGAACTTAACGCCGTTTTTACTTGTTTCCCATTCCTATTATCAATTAAATTCCGATTTATATTACCGCAGCATATAGGGTGACACTATAATGATAGTCTTTACAGAATTTAAAACACTAATATTTGTAAAAATATATTTTTGGTGATCACTGTATGTATGCACAAAGCCACAGGCATACGCGTATACATTCATCTAATCATCGATATGTTCATGTAAATAGCACTGAATTTATTTTAAATTCACACTACTGGTTGGTTGATTGAGAAATATGTAATTCTAAATCGGAATATGTCATATCATAGTAAATAATTTAGTATATCAAATGGTTTAGCTGATTCGATTTGACGAAGTTTCTCTCTGACCTCTGCCCATCAGTATATAAAACGCGCAAAGACATGATAGCCTAGAGGAGGGTATACAGAAAAATTCTGAAATCAGAACAGAGACTAATCACTAATTTCATTTGAACTGGGGTATTCTCCTGTCTCCAGACCATTTTGTATCTATCTTATAAAATGTATCTATTTTATATATTTTGGTAGTGGCTGCACGCTACCACTATCATGACTCCTGGCCCATGAAAACTTTTGTTAGGGGGCTTCCCAGCGACTTTTCAACCACATACCCGAGTTATACCTACAGTGAATGTGTATTAGGACCAAAAATCCATAAACTAGTTGAATTCTGCTTCCTACGAGATCAATTTTGAACCTTACACCTGTGGACATGTAACTGCTTCTGAAGTTTAGATGCTTCAGCAATCCAACATCTAAACCAATGCTATTTTATTGCTCGCCACTGTTGTGGTTATGTCAGTATATCTGTGAGCGTAAGTACTATGATTAGTATTAAGAACGTATTCAAATAAAGCATTTTTGTTTGTCTTCACATTTGAGTTATATGTGGAAAACTAATTAGATGACATTAGTTGCATGTTTGTCATCCACATCCAGGGCGCGTACACACACTGATGTTCGTCGTGTAAACAAGTGTGCCGAACAAGTAACGAATTTTGGCTGTTGAATTCAAATTCAAGTCTTATAAAGATATTTGAAATTGAGGAGCTGCAAGAAAGAGAGACAAACACAATTAAGCTATATCTCCATTCAAGTGGTGGGGAAATAGTCAAGCGATTAAAGTTAAAGTTAAATATATTTCGCCAAATTGATGCTTTACTTATGAATTATCTTGCCAAACGCCAACACAAAGTTTACAATGGCTAATACATAGAATTCAGCAGTAATCTGAATGTCTGGTTATAAAGAAACGTACGTAGTCACCCGCATTATTTCCCAAGATTCTAAAAATTGCTTACAAATGCCAGCGTGCAATGCAATCTACTTTACGACTGTTGCAATCATAAAACGCTACCAATTGTTGCCGTTTTTATGCGTTCGCATACAAAACTCCGGAGGTGTATTATGCGCACTTACTCAAATGCCATGGGCTATACTTAGACTTTCGTTACGAGAAGAACATAATTACTCAGTTTATGAGGTGCTCATAAAAATCTGACAGAATCACGGCGGACTGTAACGGTGTGAAGTTCAGCAGGAACGAATATGATATACCTTCCGCCGTCTACTGGAGTAGGGCGATACACCTTCCATATGCGCAGGATTCTGTAACTAAATCGAGGGGTTTTGACCATAACTCCACTTGCAGTTGGACGGAATATTAAATTCTCACTTCATTTAGTCAGATAAAGAATTAGCATTTGCCACGTACTTGGGGAAAACATTTATTTTCGATGGTTATATGCTATGAAAGCTGTTCTTGGCTTTTCCGTTAGATTGTCCATAAATAAAAATATTTTATGTATTTCGGAGTATCATCAGCTGATAAACAGTTTTACACAAAAGGCCTGTTGACACAACTACACACACGATTAACCGTCTATAAGACGGCCAAAATCGAGGAATCTTTCGAATCAAGCTATAAATTAAGTCCGAATATAAGACTTATATTACAAACATTTTGTCGAATAGTTGTACATAACAATTTCTGGATCTTTTTTGGCTTTATAAACTCGAAAACGACATATTAAAAATTACACTGTGGAACAGAATGGAACTTTTTTAGATAATAACAAGGTCATGGGTTTTTTGCCCACTTTTATGATGAATTGGCCGAGGAAACCTTGCAATCCTGACATTTTTAGTATATGATGTGTTCAGTAATGTTACTTAAAACACTACGAGGAACATTTTTGTGGAATATGTTAACCCTCTAGCTCTTCAAGGTTTACGTATGGTGGTCATTTTAGAGGGGCGATACAAATTTCGCACTTTTACACATTCTTTTGATGAATCGGCAGAGGAAACCTTGTGATCCTTCATTATACCCTACACCACTTCGTGATCTAGGGTATTATAAGTTAGTTTCGCGCCAAATGTTTGTAACACCAAGAAATAATCGAGCTAGACCCACCTTTAAGTATACCGATCGGCTTAGAATCACCAGCTGAGTCAATTTAACGATGTCTGTCTATCCGTCCGTCCGTCTGCTGGCCATCTAAGCTTGTTCGCACTCTACAGGTCGCAATTGTTGTCCGATTGTCATGAAACTTGGCAGAAATTATTTTTTCTGGCCAAGGACCATCGGTATTGAATTTGGAGGAAATCGGTTCAGATTTAGATATAGCCCCCATACAAATGTCGCTCCCGATTTGACATTTTCCGCTCTAGAAACGACATATTGTACCCGATTTTCTTTAAATTTGGCAGAACATCTTATAATCGACCTAGAAACACGTATGCATAAACTGGGTAAGATCGGTTCAGATTCAGATATAGCTCCCATACAAATGTCGCTCCCGATTCCACTTTTTCCGCTTTAGAAACCATTTTCCGCTTTAGAAAACATACCCGATTTTCTTTAAATTTGGCACAACATTTTATAATCGAACTAGAAACACCTATGCTGAAAGTGGGCAAGATCGGTTCAGATTTAGATATAGCCCCATACAAATGTCGCTTCCGATTTCACTTTTTCCGCTTTAAAAACCACATATTGTACCCGATTTTCTTTAAATTTGGCTTAACACCTTATAATCAAACTAGAAATACCTGTGGCGAAAGCGGTTTAGATCGGTTCAGATTTAGATATAGCCCCCATACAAATGTCGCTCCCGATTTCACTTTTCCGCTTTAGAAACCACATATTGTACACTATTTTCTTTAAAATTGGAACAACATCTAAAAATCCAACTAAAAATACCTATGGATCTTGATCAATTTTTTCCATATCATGTTATATTTACTTTATTCGGAATATCTGCTGGAAAATTGGATCAATTACTTTATTATTTACCATATTCATTAAATTTGACTAAAGATGAATTGATATTTATATGAACTACATAAAATTGCTCCCATGGAATACCTGGGTTTAGTAATCAAAGCGATGTATATATGCAAGGAGTGGTGTAGGGTATTATATAGTCGGCCCCGTCCGACTTTAGCCTTTCATTACTTGTTTTATGTATATGATGTGTTCAGCAATATTACTTAAACTCTATGCATATCATTTTTGTGGAACATTTTAACTAGCTAGTTAAATCCTCAATATAAGGGTTTTTTGTTCGCTTTTGTGCAAAAGAACAGCCCTAAAACAACGGTTAACCGGGTCAAAATGTTCTACAAAAAATATTTTCTCTATAATTCTACTATGAGTCTCTGAATACACCAAAGCTCAAAACTCATCGTAAATGCTAGAGAAAAACTTAAAATTCATTTTCTCGTTCGTTTGTGAGAATCATCTCCTTATAGAAGCCGGGTTTTATGTCGAAAAGTCGCTGCGAAGCCACTTGAAAAGACTTTTGACATGGTCGAAATCATGATCGTCGTAGTCAGCAGCCAAGTAATAAATGTCACCATGTCATTTGTAAATAAATTTGCATTCTATTAAATATAAATGCAATATGGTCTTGAGCCAGGACAATATCCCAATTCAAATTAAATATAAAATTTTTATTATTTTACTAATTAGGAATAATCATTTTAATTTTGAGACTTTATGCAGTCAGATAAATGTGTACACCGAATTCCATGACTCTAAGTACGGGCATTTGGTTGGTGCGACTTTTATCCCTTAAAGGTAAGAATATGGAAATATCCTTCTATTTTACTTGTCTACGCAATTAGGGGGTGTACACACCGAATTTAATGATTCTAGCTGTAGTCGTATCATTGGTACCATTTGTATCCCTTTATGTCCCATTTCGCCCCTAAAACTTTTATTTACTGTTTGATGCTTTCAAGCTATACAAATATACGCAACAAATTTCAAGTGCTTATAAATTAAAAATTTAATTAACTTAAAAAAATTCTTAAATAGTCTAAATACTAGGGGGTCTTTTCAGTCCTTGTTAGCGAAAATTTGTTCCCTCTGAACCGATTTCGCCCACTTTCAATCCAAACCGATTTGCAACCATAAGACACATTTTGTGAAAATTTAAACCTCCTAGCTAATTTAATTCTAGCGTGCTTTCAACAGACAGACGAACAGACAGAAGGATGTGGCTATCGTCTTAGAATTGTACCATGACCCAGAGTATATAACATATATATATATATATATACTAGCAGTACCCGCTGCTTCGCACGCGAAAAAGCCAGTTATTTGTTAATTTTATCCGTCTTTGTTTTTGGATAGTATTTATTTAATTTTCTTTTGGTGGATATAGATAAATCTAAAATAGTAATTTGGAAAGCTCCTATTAGGTAGCACTCACACACAGTCAAAGGAATGTGCTTGACTATTTTAGCAACTACCTTGTATGTATAATTTTAATAATTTTCTACCAAGTTTTGAACAAAATATTACAACCATTTATATCCTCGATCTCATGTTCCTAGATTCAGTCAGCCAGTTTATAACTTTAAGTACAAAAAGTACACATTTTGAAAAATCACTATAGGTAAAATATGTTTTTGCTTCCCCTAAAAATATATACTTTATTTGGTAACACAGGATTGTACAGCATTTTTATCCCTTTTCGTCCCGCGCACCCCTTAGAAGTACAAATTTCGAAAAATCAAACTACTGCGCTGCTATATGATCAGTGGAATTTACACACTAAATTTCACGATTCTAGCTGTAATAGTAAAATTGGTACCAGTTTTATCCCTTTTTGTCCCGGTCGCCACTTAAAACTACAAATTTGGAGAAATCCAATTTTACTTCGTTTCTATATGGTCAGAGGAATTTACATACCGAATTTCACGATTCTAGCTGTAATACTTTAGTCGGTACCCTTTTTGTCCCGCTCGTCCCATAAAAGTACAAATTTCGAAAAATCCAATTTTACTTCGTTTCTATATGGTCAGAGGAATTTACATACCAAATTTCACGTTTCTAGCTGTAATACTTTCGTTGGTACCATTTTTATCCCTTTTTGTCCCGCTCGTCCCTTAAAAGTAAAAATTTCGAAAAATCCCATTTTACTTCGGTTCTATATGGTCAGAGGAATTTACATACCAAATTTAACGTTTCTAGCTGTAATACTTTAGTTGGTACTATTTTTATCCCTTTTTGTCCCGCTCGTCCCTTAAAAGTACAAATTTCGAAAAATCCCATTTTACTTCGTTTCTATATGGTCAGAGGAATTTACATACCAAATTTCACGTTTCTAGCTGTAATACTTCAATTGGTACCATTTTTATCCCTTTTTGTCCCGCTCGTCCCTTAAAAGTACAAATTTCGAAAAATCCCATTTTACTTCGTTTCTATATGGTCAGAGGAATTTACATACCAAATTTCACGTTTCTAGCTGTAATACTTTAGTTGGTACTATTTTTATCCCTTTTTGTCCCGCTCGTCCCTTAAAAGTACAAATTTCGAAAAATCCCATTTTACTTCGTTTCTATATGGTCAGAGGAATTTACATACCAAATTTCACGTTTCTAGCTGTAATACTTTAGTTGGTACCATTTTTATCCCTTTTTGTCCCGCTCCTTCCTATAAAGTACAAATTTCGAAAAATTTTACTTCGTTTCTATATGGTCAGAGGAATTTACATACCAAATTTCAGGTTTCTGGCTGTAATACTTTAGTTGGTACCATTTTTATCCCTTTTTGTCCCGCTCCTCCCTATAAAGTACAAATTTCGAAAAATTTTACTTCGTTTCTATATTGTCAGAGGAATTTACATACCAAATTTCACGTTTCTAGCTGTAATACTTTAGTTGGTACCATTTTTATCCCTTTTTGTCCCGCTCCTCCCTATAAAGTACAAATTTCGAAAAATTTTACTTCGTTTCTATATGGTCAGAGGAATTTACATACCAAATTTCACGTTTCTAGCTGTAATACTTTAGTTGGTACCATTTTTATCCCTTTTTGTCCCGCTCGTCCCTTAAAAGTACAAATTTCGAAAAATCCCATTTTACTTCGTTTCTATATGGTCAGAGGAATTTACATACCAAATTTCACGTTTCTAGCTGTAATACTTTAGTTGGTACCATTTTTATCCCTTTTTGTCCCGCTCGTCCCTTAAAAGTACAAATTTCGAAAAATCCCATTTTACTTCGTTTCTATATGGTCAGAGGAATTTACATACCAAATTTCACGTTTCTAGCTGTAATACTTCAATTGGTACCATTTTTATCCCTTTTTGTCCCGCTCGTCCCTTAAAAGTACAAATTTCGAAAAATCCCATTTTACTTCGTTTCTATATGGTCAGAGGAATTTACATACCAAATTTCACGTTTCTAGCTGTAATACTTTAGTTGGTACTATTTTTATCCCTTTTTGTCCCGCTCGTCCCTTAAAAGTACAAATTTCGAAAAATCCCATTTTACTTCGTTTCTATATGGTCAGAGGAATTTACATACCAAATTTCACGTTTCTAGCTGTAATACTTCAATTGGTACCATTTTTATCCCTTTTTGTCCCGCTCGTCCCTTAAAAGTACAAATTTCGAAAAATCCCATTTTACTTCGTTTCTATATGGTCAGAGGAATTTACATACCAAATTTCACGTTTCTAGCTGTAATACTTTAGTTGGTACTATTTTTATCCCTTTTTGTCCCGCTCGTCCCTTAAAAGTACAAATTTCGAAAAATCCCATTTTACTTCGTTTCTATATGGTCAGAGGAATTTACATACCAAATTTCACGTTTCTAGCTGTAATACTTTAGTTGGTACCATTTTTATCCCTTTTTGTCCCGCTCCTTCCTATAAAGTACAAATTTCGAAAAATTTTACTTCGTTTCTATATGGTCAGAGGAATTTACATACCAAATTTCAGGTTTCTGGCTGTAATACTTTAGTTGGTACCATTTTTATCCCTTTTTGTCCCGCTCCTCCCTATAAAGTACAAATTTCGAAAAATTTTACTTCGTTTCTATATGGTCAGAGGAATTTACATACCAAATTTCACGTTTCTAGCTGTAATACTTTAGTTGGTACCATTTTTATCCCTTTTTGTCCCGCTCCTCCCTATAAAGTACAAATTTCGAAAAATTTTACTTCGTTTCTATATGGTCAGAGGAATTTACATACCAAATTTCACGTTTCTAGCTGTAATACTTTAGTTGGTACCATTTTTATCCCTTTTTGTCCCGCTCGTCCCTTAAAAGTACAAATTTCGAAAAATCCCATTTTACTTCGTTTCTATATGGTCAGAGGAATTTACATACCAAATTTCACGTTTCTAGCTGTAATACTTTAGTTGGTACCATTTTTATCCCTTTTTGTCCCGCTCGTCCCTTAAAAGTACAAATTTCGAAAAATCCCATTTTACTTCGTTTCTATATGGTCAGAGGAATTTACATACCAAATTTCACGTTTCTAGCTGTAATACTTTAGTTGGTACCATTTTTATCCCTTTTTGTCCCGCTCGTCCCTTAAAAGTACAAATTTCGAAAAATCCCATTTTACTTCGTTTCTATATGGTCAGAGGAATTTACATACCAAATTTCACGTTTCTAGCTGTAATACTTTAGTTGGTACCATTTTTATCCCTTTTTGTCCCGCTCGTCCCTTAAAAGTACAAATTTCGAAAAATCCCATTTTACTTCGTTTCTATATGGTCAGAGGAATTTACATACCAAATTTCACGTTTCTAGCTGTAATACTTTAGTTGGTACCATTTTTATCCCTTTTTGTCCCGCTCGTCCCTTAAAAGTACAAATTTCGAAAAATCCAATATTACTTCGTTACTGTATGGTCAGAGGAATTTACATACTAAATTTCACGTTTCTAGCTGTAATACTTTAGTTGGTACCATTTTTATCCCTTTTTGTCCCGCTCGTCCCTTAAAAGTACAAATTTCGAAAAATCCCATTTTACTTCGTTTCTATATGGTCAGAGGAATTTACATACCAAATTTCACGTTTGTAGCTGTAATACTTCAGTTGGTACCATTTTTATCCCTTTTTGTTCCGCTCGTCCCTTAAAAGTACAAATTTCGAAAAATCCCTATTTGTAGCTCGTCTGCATGATCATTGCAAGGAACTCACCGAATTTCATGTTTATAGCTACTTCCGTTTAGTCAGGACGAAGGTTCGATGTTTATCCCTTTTTTGGCCATTTTATCCCCTAAAAGTACGAATTTCGTAAAACCCTTTCTTAGTCGACGTCTACGTCATATTTGGGAACTACCCTGAAAATTTCATGACCCTGGATTCAGCCGTTTGGTCTGGGGGCTGGTCAATGATAAGTCAGTCAGTCAGTCAGTCAGTCAGTCAGTCAGTCAGTCAGTCAGTCAGTCAGTCAGTCAGTCAGTCAGTCAGTCAGTAACGCAACTCTTTTATATATATAGATATATATAGCGGATAGAATTAAATCAGGGAAGTCATTTATATGGGAGCAATATATAAATCTGAACCGATGTGACCCACATTCTCCATAGATGTTTGTAGTTGAAATATGAACTGATTTGCCAATTTTTAAGCTAATCTGTTCAAATATGTTATTTCTAGAGCGGAGATAATCCATTTAGTGGCGAAATTTGTATTGGAGCTATATATATATATATCTGAACCGATCTGGCCCATTTTTAGCAGAGTTGTTTCTAGTTGAAATATAAGTAAAGAGTGATTTTTTTGAGGTTAGGATTTTCATGCATTAGTATTTGACAGATCACGTGGGATTTCAGACATGGTGTCAAAGAGAAAGATGCTCAGTATGCTTTGACATTTCATCATGAATAGACTTACTAACGAGCAACGCTTTCAAATCATTTAATTTTATTACCAAAATCAGTGTTCGGTTCGAATTTTTTTTATCGACAAATTTTGTTCAGCGATGAGGCTCATTTCTGGTTGAATGGCTACGTAAATAAACAAAATTGCCGCAATTGGAGTGAAGAGCAACCAGAAGCCGTTCAAGAACTGCAAAATGCACTGTTTGGTGTGGTTTGTACGCTGGTGGAATCATTGGACCGTATTTTTTCAAAGATGCTGTTGGACGCAACGTTACGGTGAATGGCGATCGCTATCGTTCGATGCTAACAAACTTTTTGTTGCCAAAAATGGAAGAACTGAACTTGGTTGACATGTGGTTTCAACAAGATGGCGCTACATGCCACACAGCTCGCGATTCTATGGCCATTTTGAGGGAAAACTTCGGAGAACAATTCATCTCAAGAAATGGACCGGTAAGTTGGCCACCAAGATCATGCGATTTGACGCCTTTAGACTATTTTTTGTGGGGCTACGTCAAGTCTAAAGTCTACAGAAATAAGCCAGCAACTATTCCATCTTTGGAAGACAACATTTCCGAAGAAATTCGGGCTATTCCGGCCGAAATGCTCGAAAAAGTTGCCCAAAATTGGACTTTCCGAATGGACCACCTAAGACGCAGCCGCGGTCAACATTTAAATGAAATTATCTTCAAAAAGTAAATGTCATGGACCAATCTAACGTTTCAAATAAAGAACCGATGAGATTTTGCAAATTTTATGCGTTTTTTTAAAAAAAAAGTTATCAAGCTCTTAAAAAATCACCCTTTAGTTTTGCCAAATTTGAAGAAAATTTGCTAAAATATGTGGTTTCTAGAGCGGAAAGGGTCAAATCATAGGAGACATTTGTATGGGAGCTATATATAAATCTAAACCAATCTGGCCTATTTTTACCAGAGCTATTTCTAGTTAAAATATAAGACGTTTTGCTAAATTCGAATAAAATCTGTTGAAATATGTGGTTTCTAGAGCGGAAAAAGTAAAATCGGAGGCCAAATTTGTTTGGGAGCTATATCTAAATCTGAACCGATTTTTCATTTCATTTATTTCATTTCATTTCATTTATTCAGTCTATGGAAATACAATATTCCTTACAGACTACAATATAATACTAAAAATAAATTAAATCTAATATGTTACAAAAAGTAGTTAATGAATTCGAAAAATCTAAATTAAAATTAGATATACGATTAAACTCTTTCAAAGCCCTTGCAATTGGTTCAAATACAGAATAGTTAGATCTATGAAGCGGAATAAAAAATACATTATTATTTCTTAACATTCGAGAAGGAACTTTAAAATTTACAAGTTCCATAATTCAGAACAATCAACTAAGCCACAAATAATTTTGAAAAGAAACACTTGCGAAAGGAGAGTTTTCTTCAAATTAAATAGCGTTCGTCCTTATCCCATAAAACTTCGTTGTGCAAAGATTCATAAAGTTCTAACCACAATTGCGACCTGGACTTTGATTACAAGAACAGATGGACAGACGGACGGACATCGTTAAATCGACTCAAAAAGTGATTCTAAGTCGAAGGAAACGTGATAGACCCATCGTTTATTAGATGGATCTATCTCGTTTCCTTTTGGGTGTTACAAACAAATGCACACAGACATTATACCCTGTGATGTGGGGTATAAAAATCTTTTTTGATTACTGTTCCTAAATCTCTGTTTCTATGTGAAAGTGAAATTCGCAATACCTGCACTCATCATAAATATTTATACACTCCACGAGAGTATTATGTCTTTGTGCATTTGTTTGTAACACCCAAAAGGAAGAGAGATAGACCAGACCCACTGTTAATTATACCGATCGACTTAGAATCACTTTTTGAATCGATTTAGCAATGTCCGTCTGTCTGTCTGTCCGTCCGTCCGTCCGTCGATCTATTCTTGTAATCACGATACAGGTCGCAATTGTAGACAGAACCAAATGAAACTTTGCACAACGAAGTTTTTCGGGATAAGAACGAACGCTATTTAATTTGAAGAAAATCGGTTCAGATTTAGATATAGCCCCCATGCGAATTTCTTTCCCGATTTGACACTTTTCATTCTGGATACCACATATTACAACAGATTTTCTTCAAAATTGGCAAAACATCTTATATTCCAACAAGAAACATCTGTGGTAAAAATGGGTCAGATCGGTTCAGACTTATATATAGCTCCCATACAAATTTCGCACCCGATTTGACTTTTTCCGCTCTAGAAACCACATATTGTATCATATTGTCTACATATTTGGCTAAACATCTTATATTTGAACTAGAAACTCCTGTGGTAAAAATGGGTCAGATTTATATATAGCTCCCATACAAATTTCGCTCCAGATTTGACTTTTTCCGCTCTAGAAACCACATATTGTATCAGATTGTCTTCAGATTTTGCAAAACATCTTATATTCCAACTAGAAACAGCTGTGGTCAAAATGGGTCAGATCGGTTCAGATTTATATATAGCTGCCATACAAATTTCGCTCCCGATTTGACTTTTTCGCTCTAGAAACCACATATTTTAACAGATCCTCTTCAAATTAGGCGAAATATATTATATTTGTCCTAGAAACACCCATAGTGATAATGGGTCAGATCGGTTCAGATTTACATATTGCTCCCATACAAATTTCACTTCCGATTTTAATCTTTTCACTCTAGATAACATATATTACAAGAGATTTTCTTAAAAATTGGCAAACATCTTATATTTCAACTAGAAACACCTGTGGTAAAAATGTGTTAGATCGGTTCAGATTTATATATAGCTCCCATACAAATTTCGCTCCCGATTTAACTTTTTCCGCCTCAGAAACCACGAATTTTCACCGAATTTCTTCAAAGTGAGCATAACACCTTATATTTGAACTGGAAGAACTTATTGTGAAAGTTAGTCACATTTTTCCATGTTTGGATATAGCTCCGATACAAATATTCTTATCGATTTGACAAATCGAACCAGGTCGTATTAGCCTATTATTAGGAAACATACAAAAATTCTTCCCGTTTTCACCTTTTTACCGAGTTGGACTGTATTTGGTTGGAAAGTGGAGTGTATCATATAGTCGGCCCGCCCGACTTTAGCATTTCCTTACTTGTTTTAGTTCAACAATAACCCGGAAATTATATTTTAGTAAAAATAATTATTATACAAGAGGAAACGAACTTGACCCATCGTTTACAACACCGATCGACTTAGAATCACTTTTTGAGTCGTCAATCCATCTATTCTTGTAATCAAAGTACAGGTCGCACTTGGTGTTAGTACTAAATGAATCTTTACACAACGAAGTTTTATGGGATAAGGACGAACGCTGTTTAATATATATATATATATATTAACAGATTTTCTTCTAATTCGGCACATCAGCTAATATTTCATATAGAAACATTTATGGCGAAAGTGGGTCACATCGGTTCAGATTTATATATAAATGACTCCCACATTCTATCAAATTCTATGTTAGAAATGCATCAGATCGGTTCAGATTTATATACAGCTCCCATTCAAAGTTTGTGTTCAAACTTTCTTACAAATACAGAAAGAAGTATATTATATATATATTATATATAGTATAAGTATATATTTTAGTATATTCTTCTCTAATAGTTGTATCGTATATTACCCGGTCGAAATGTATCGATTTTTTTATATTCTACACCACAGGGTATAATGACTGGGTGTAGGGTATCATATAGTCGGCCACGCCCGACTTTAACCATGCATACTTGTTTTTCTTTTTATCAACACACACAATAAAAAGAATCGGTTTAACCAATTGCTAAATACAAGGAATTGAATATTACAAACAAATGTTGGTAAAAAATTAAGAAACTAAATAATGTAACAGATCGTAGGAGTGACTTAAATAACCTGGTATGTTTGGACGAAATTCACTTCACGTCCCTCTCTAATTACCCTAATTTAGGTAGAATTAAAGTACTTCTAACTGCACTACGGATGATCGCTCTACTCACAACAACCCTTCCACAAAAGCATATTTTGCTAACTGTGGAACGTAACTTTACCCAAATAGCATTTAAACGCTGCAAATGATAATTTGTTCTTTAAGTCCGATTTCATTTGATTTATGCAAGCAAATTAAGACAATAAGTAGATAATTCGACAATTGAACGTTTTTTTTAATAAAAAAGTAACAACATTTTAAAGTAGGAGCTCTTCAGTGACACATTTGTAAAATATTACTTATTGAATTACCTCATGTAGCCACCACCTCATGGTGGTCTATTTCGAACAAATGATATCTTTAACACATAATACATTGCAGGCGCTACGTCAATGCGGTCCTCTTGAAATACAATTTTCCGCGAAACCAACCAAAACGGACCGTTACATGGAATGCTGCAGCCATAAACGACACCTGAATTTTGCGTAAATTTTGCAGTTGTTTCTGGGTTGCGTATCAAAAGTTCACAATGCACAGTGGGTCGTTGCCGTGCAAATATTAAATTTATTTTTTTAAACTTCCACCCACTCAAGGTTTTAGCTGGCAAATTAATAATATGTTATCAGAGGTTTATAAAAAATCTTCCAGTAAAATATATTTTAAACTTTTTATACCTACATTATACAAAATATAGATGAAAATTCTGTGTCCGAGACTTAAAAAATAATTTTTGTTTGCATCGAGGCATACTGAGTCATTCAAGTAACACATAAAACATTTTATGGATACATATAACAAAAACTGATTTTTTTTCTAAGAAACGAGCCACTGTTCAATGATTCCTCCCACACAAACGCAAACTGAGGGAGGTTATTAAATTTTTAGTAAGTAATTGCATAAATGCGAATCCTTGAATTATGGAACGTGGCTGTAGTGGTGCGAATGGTGCTAGTGGCGTGAATGGTGTGCATGTTATCATCGTCGAGTGTGCTGCAGTGCAGTGCAGTGCAGAAATGTACTCAGCGATGTACTCTCAGTTGCCGGCGTACGCACAATTCCATGGCTCACGAACACTCCGAAATTGCCGGAACACAAATTGCATGTTACATTGTGCCGCACTTAAAACGTTCGTAATGGTTGTTTTCCCCAAATTTTAAAGAGGTTTTACATGGAAACTTTTTTCCGGCTGTTCTGCTTCTTGCTCTGGCAGTTGTTGTTGTTGTTGAGCTGAGTTGTGTTGAGTTTGCTAAGCCCGACTATCACACGGGCAATTATAGTGGTCAGATGAGTTGTGGTTAAATGCTTTGAGGATTTTGAAATAAGAATCCATCCATTTGTGGATGAAGTGGGTGGCTTTTTAAATAGTTTATCAACTGGTTTTTCTGTGAATGTCTGTGTTTTCTGTGTTTTTGAAATGCGAAGCAACATTTACATCTCTACTCACCGGCCAAGAACAACGTGTATGTATGTGTGTGTCGTCCTGTTGTCATTTGCCAAAGTTCTGCTAAGTTTTTGTGGCTATTTTAAACCGACCATCCAATTAGTTGAAATGTTTGTGGGATTCTTTGGAACAAATCATTGGATCATCATTTGAATGGGTGCGGGAAATATGCTGTTATTTAATGATTTAAAGCGATTTTTTGAGACCTTTATCTCCTAATTGATCCGTACATAGTTAATAGAGTTAATAGAGGGAAGTGGCCACTGTAAAAGGTTGACGTAATAAAGTTTGAGTCATACTTTTAAATTGGGGATTTTCCAATTGACCATCATAATGCCCACAAAGACAGACAGTTTTTATACCCTACACCCTATATACCCTACTTCGTGGTCTAGGGTATTATTTTTACTAAATTGGAATATAAATATTAAATGGTGTTCCTCTAAAACAGTGGGCGTTGAACACAACCACATAAATTCAAATCCATTTCTGCTGCTGCTGCTGCTGGTCAACTGGAAAGTATTATTTATGTATGGCTATGCTTTTGAACAATACCCAATAAAGTTTTCAACACATTGCTGCACATTGCAACACTCAATGTTGCACACATTTCCATAATTTTTGTTTAATTTGTATTTAGTCGATGATAGACGTGAATTGTATAACCAAAATATGGCTTTTGCCACTCGAACCCATAAACTACACTTATGCGAATTTAGATAAACGACCGAGAATGGACCAACCTCCGACAGAAACAACAACGAAACGAAGCGAAACAACGCCGGCAATCGTTCGTTCGCTCCTATTAAATATTGGGCAATTTTAGGGCGAAAAAATAGTAATGAACACTACACTGGGGATCAATTGAATGGGGAAGCAAATTGTCGGATTCCTATTTAATAAATGTAGCTATAATAAAGCAAATGTGAAAAATGGACAATTTGAAACATTATCAGAGAACGATTCTTTTTTTGTACCCTCCACCTTAGTTTGCTTAGTGCTTCCAAAACGATTTTTTCGAAATCATTCGAAAGGCATTGACTGCCGCTATTTTTATCAAATAATAACACCAAATACGAAAATTTTTTCAGTTTACACTATGAAAAACACCAATAATTACTATAAAGATCCAATAATTCGACCAATAAGCTAAGACAATAATCAAAATTTATATTTATAAGTGCTTACAAGGGTTTATTATTTCAGAAAAAAAGATTTACAAAAATGCGGCACAAAAAAATTACACGGGAAAAACCTGATTTTCAGGGGTATTTTCAGGAGCGTTTAGCTCTCAGACGGCTTGATCTAGGAGCGAAATATTTTGCAAATCATTAAACCACCCAGTCTTTATTTTCGTGGGGTGACGGGATATTATTTTTCCATTTGTATGGAAATACAGAGCATACTGACTTGTCCGATAGTTCTTCAGTTGATACATTAGGTACACTTCTTCCCTTTGACCAATTTTGTTGACCTGAAGCACCATCCATTCCCCAGTTTCCATCTAAGCTAAAGTTTTGATCATAAACTTTACTGAGGATATCAGGTTCTAAGGTATGTACAATTCGACTAGCCGTGTGATCCAGCAAAGATTGTAGCTCAATATCTGCTCCTCTTTCGGTAATATTTATTTTACCTGGATAGCATTATTTTTTACCATAGTCATCTTTTCGTAAAACGGATAGAGCTTTTCCCCAAGTGACAACTCATTATACGAACGTAAATTATTATATTTCGATTTTGTCATCTCAAGAACCATATACTTGATCAGTGTCCCATTAACGTTTCGTGTGCACTCGATTGGTGGATTCTTTTGCTTTCTCATGAATCACTGCTTTATTTCGTTGTTGGCGTTCGTGTTTGTTTGGACGATGGAGCGTAATCTAGATCGCAAATCTAATTGTTCTTCGAAATTAACCTCAAATTCATTGCTGATAAACATGTTGAATTTTTTCGGAACTTTTCAACAGATCTTCCTTCCCACAGGTTTCCAGCGTTTTTCTTAGTTTGGTAAAAAAATCTTCATAATATTGTTGTGAATAATTTTCAATTGTTATCAGAGCCATTGAATACATTTTTTACGTTGTCCATTAAAACATCTGAACATTTATTTTTATTGCTCTTACTGAGCCACATCCAATTGCATAATTCTTCCTGTTTTATTTTAAAAGTCGTCATGGTGCAAATCAGCAGCCTTTCAATGATATACTGAATAATAAAATAGTTCAACCTATCAAGCTTTCAAATGCAAAGTCAATAATGGTACCATGAAATGGAATATCTTCCCTGTTGTACTCTCATTTAGTGCAAGGTCAAAATCACGATTACTGATCTTGTGATTTACACAAATCGGCGAATTTTGCCTCTCATCTCTTGGCTCTCAATGGAAGAGTGTGAGCAGCATAACCATGTTCCCAGTCATTGCAATAAACCTTCTCATTGAAATAATAAATGCGAACTCTTTCTAAAGAGCACATGTTGCTTTTAGGAGTCGCTAGTTACTCTTATCAAAGGCCCTAAAAGGACAAAGTTAAACACTTGTATTCGAAAATATGTTGTAGCGTCCAAAGAAATTTTTACTGGTGTTACAGAAGACTTTCAAAATAATTTTGTAGTAACAACTGCCTATTTTTCTTAGAATCGTAATTTACTGTATTATAATTAAAATTTTAACCACCATAACAAATGAAAAATTTAAGCGCTTATATACTCTTCTATTCTACACAGAATATGCATTAAGTCTATATTCATAGTGGTCAACTTTTTCTCCATACAGCATTTTAAAATGTATCAAACTGAAGATCATGATACATTAACTTTGGACAGGCCTCAGGATCGCCTGAATATACTTATTTTTTTTGTTTATAGCCTGGATATAAAATGCTGGATATGTGTTGAAAAGATAGGCATACATATTTTTTCAATATTACAAATGTCATAAAATTTGAGTTTTGACCTTTTTATACCCTACACCACTTCGTGGTCTAGGGTATTATAAGTTAGTTTCGAGCCAAATGTTTGTAACACCAAGAAATAATCGAGCTAGACCCACCTTTAAGTATACCGATCGGCTTAGAATCACCAGCTGAGTCGATTTAACTGCTGTCCATCTAAGCTTGTTCGCACTCTACAGGTCGCAATTGTTGTCCGATTGTCATGAAACTTGGCAGAAGTTATTTTTTCTGGCCAAGGACCATCGGTATTGAATTTGGAGGAAATCGGTTCAGATTTAGATATAGCCTCCATACAAATGTCGCTCCCGATTTGACATTTTCCGCTCTAGAAACCACATATTGTACCCGATTTTCTTTAAATTTGGTACAACATCTTATAATCTGACTAGAAACACCTATGCCGAAATTGGGTAAGATCGGTTCAGATTTAGATATAGCCCCCATACAAATGTCGCTCCCTATTTCACTTTTTCCGCTTTAGAAACCACATATTGTACCCGATTTTCTTTAAAATTTGCAGAACATCTTATAATCCAACTAGAAACACGTATGCAAAAATTGGGTAAGATCGGTTCAGATTTAGATATAGCCCCCATACAAATGTCGCTCCCGATTTGACATTTTCCGTTCTAGGAACGACATATTGTACCCGGTTTTCTTTAAATTTTGCAGAACATCTTATAATCCAACTAGAAACACGTATGCAAAAATTGGGTAAGATTGGTTCAGATTTAGATATAGCCCCCATACAAATGTCGCTCACGATTTGACTTTTACCGCTCTAAAATCCACATATTGTACCCGTTTTTCTTTAAAATTGGCACAACATCTTATAATCCAACTAAAAAACCTATGGTGAAAGTGGGTAAGATCGGTTCAGATTTAGATATAGCCCTCATACAAATGTTGCTCCGGAATGTTTAACCGATTTTGGCCAAATTTTACATATTATATTTCACCAATAAACAGACATGGTGAAAGCGAGTCACATCGTTCCAGGTTTCAATATACCCATATACAAATGTCCTTTCCGATTTAACATTTTTGTCAAACACATACATTTACAGGATGCAAAAATCTTTCCCGATTTCAATTTTTTACCGAATTGAATTGTAATGTGATAGAAAGTCCGTCCGTCTTTAACCTTTCCTTACTTGTTTGTGAAATGCCCATATGTCCATACTTTGGTATAACCCAAATGGGGCCCAATCTGATCTATTACAGCTCTAGAAACTACATCTTACATCGTATCTTCATCAAATTTTGCTGATCATGATATTTTTCAACTAGGAATACCTACCGTGAATGAGAAATACATAGGCCCATGTTTTGGACCAGGCCCAAAATGTTGTTATCGGCCCCCTTTTAAATGTCGGTCCGATTCATCCTATTACTACTGTATAATTTGTATTTGTATGTCGGATAATTAGATCAGTTACCATATTATTAACCATATTCGTTAAATATGACTAAAGATGAATTTATAGAAACTGTATAATTTGTATGAACTACATAAAATTGCTTCCATGAAATACATGGGTTTAGTAATCAAAGCGAGACACATACGAGGGAGTGGTGTAGGGTATTATATAGTCGGCCCCGCCCGACTTTAGACTTTCCTTACTTGTTTTTTATACCCTACACCACTTCGTGGTCTATTATAAGTTAGTTTCGCGCCAAATGTTTGTAACACCAAGAAATAATCGAGCTAGACCCACCTTAAAGTATACCGATCGGCTTAGAATCACCAGCTGAGTCGATTTAACGATGTCTGTCTGTCTGTCCGTCCGTCCGTCTGTCCGTCTGCTGTCCATCTAAGCTTGTTCGCACTCTACAGGTCGCAATTGTTGTCCGATTGTCATGAAACTTGGCGGAAGTTATTTTTTCTGGCCAAGGACCATCGGTATTGTATTTGGAGGAAATCGGTTCAGATTTAGATATAGCCCCCATACAAATGTCGCTCCCGATTTGACATTTTCCGCTCTAGAAACCACATATTGTACCCGATTTTCTTTAAATTTGGCACAACATCTTATAATCCAACTAGAAAGACCAATGCAGAAATTGGGTAAGATCGGTTCAGATTTAGATACAGCCCCCATACAAATGTCGCTCCCGATTTGACATTTTCCGCTCTAGAAACGACATATTGTACCCGATTTTCTTTAAATTTGGCAGAACATCTTATAATCCAACTAGAAACACGTATGCAAAAATTGGGTAAGATCGGTTCAGATTTAGATATAGCCCCATACAAATATCGCTCCCGATTTGACATTTTCCGTTCTAGAAACGATCCGGTTTTCTTTAAATTTAGCAGAACATCTTATAATCCAGCTAGAAGTGAAATTCGTATGGGGGCTATATGAAAATCTGAACCGATTTTCTTCAAATAAATAGCGTTCGTCCGTATTCCATAAAAATTCTTTGTGCAAAGTTTCATTTGGTTCTGGCTACAATTGCGACCTGTTCTTTGATTACAAGAATAGATGGACAGACCGACAGACAGACGGATATTGCTAAATCGATTCAAAAAGTGATTCTAAGTCGATCGGTATAATTAACAATGGGTCTATTTCGTTTCCTTTTGTGGGTTACAAACAAATGCACAAAGACATAATACTCTCGTGGATTGTATAAAAACTTAACCTTAATTTTTTTCAATATTTGATTTGTGTTTAGGACACCAAATTACACCAGAAAATGCTATCCACATCCCTTCGACAAAATTTTCGTTGGATGGTGAAATTGGTCATCCTAATGTGTACATATTCAAACGATGTGAACTGTGTGCACGGCCAGTTTAGCCACTGAAACAACTTCCCCCTCCACTGGCACGGCTACCAGTGCCACAGACACTGTGAAGTTCTACATTCAAGTGGTGGCAATGGCAACATTAGAAACAAGTGCGTTTGCAACATAATTTTCGAGGGTATTTAGAGAGTAAAATATTGATATTACATGCAAATATGAGCATTTGGCCAGCAATTAGCAGGTGGAACCCTGATAAATGAACTATACAAATTTTGCATGAGATTTCGACAAAATTTTATTTATGAAAACCATACCACTCCAGCTTATTAGCAGCGACACGAACAGGGCGTACACACTACCATGTGGCAACAACCATGTTGATGGTAATGTATGTTGACAGGAGGCTGAGGCTGTAGCCTGTGATCATAGCACACACACAGACAGGCACTCATATGTTGGATAGCATTTTTGGATGCATTTAAAAATGCCACTTTTGGAAAACGCTCTAATTCATGCAACGTATGAATCCAATTTCGTTTAAATTTTACCAGGATTAACTTTGCACTAACACACTTACATGGATGTCCGAACAACAAACCTAAGGATTTGCGTAAGGACATTGCACATTGGACGACAAGTACCAAAGGACTTTAAATGAGAAGGAAATTATAGTTTTTCGAAAGATTGTGAAAAAGCAAAATATCTGCACTTTGTCATAGAGGTTGCAACACTTTAAATCGTAAAGAGATGGAACTGAAAGCTTGTTTGGATATGCGAGGGAAGCATAGCCGCCTCTTGAACAGGAACTCATTCAGTTTCAACAACTACAAATTTGTTCGTATATATTTTTGGAACATGTATGTCATAATTTATTTACCTGAAATCACTTGTGGCATTATTCAGAAGTACTCCAAGATATTAGGCTGGGGCACGGAAAAATACTGCTGTCACCCCCACCGCGGAAAAAGAGTGGATAACAAAGACAAATACAAATTTGCATTTTATTTTCTATACTTGAGTCCTGCCAAGCCAACCCTATGGAAATTACTCACATCCTCCCGCAGGAGTAATGATGCGTAACACCTGATGGAAGGCAACGCTGCTTCCGTTCACTATAAATAAACTTGGCATTACCTTGGTAAGCACAGTTCCCCATAAGTCGTCGAGGACATAACAATTACAAATTATCCGCACATCCTGAGAAAATTATTCTTCAACAAATATGAAGCTATTGAGTTTTGTCATATTTTTTGCCGTTCTCTATGAAATCCGTGGCCGACGTGTTTGTGGTGAAAGTTTGGCTCAACTTCTGGACGCGGTGTGCGAGAATGGCTTCAATGACATGGGCATCAATAAAAAGTCAATTAACAAACGATGTATGGAGTTCTTTAAAATTATTTGTGATAAATGAAATAACTTTCTCCATTTTACAGTGCCCCACGACTTAGATGTCTTGAGTGTATTCAATGAAATCGAAGACGAAACACCCTTCAAATCGGATACCCTTTTGCAGGATATACTGTTCGGGGAACGTCTCAATAGTCTGACCAAGACCCGCAGACATCGCCATGTGACCGGTGTGCATGATGAATGCTGCGTCAAATCATGTACCCTGGATGAGTTGGCCAGCTATTGTCGTTAATTTGTTGAAGAATTGATCTTTTCTTGAAACCAAAACCCGGAAATTTCTATGCCATGAGAGTTGTAATAATTTCGAATACACAAAATGTAGTTATGAATTTTTAATTAAAACCAAATAAAATTTAATAAAATATAATGGAATGTAAATACTCATATGTGATAACCTGCACTTTCTATCCGAATACAATTCTTGTGTGTTTCCGAATCATAGGCTAATATGACCTGACCCAATTTGTCAAATCGAGAAAAATATTTGTATCGGGGCTATATCCAAACATGGAATAAAGTGGCCCACAGTTCAAGTATGAGTGTTATGCTCATGTGAAGATATTCGGTGAAAATATAGGGTCCGCCATCTAACGTTTTTTTTCAACTATTCAACCGTTGGACTATTATTTGTGGGGAGCCGAGGCAGCCATTTAAATGAAATTATTTTCCATTATTAACCGGAAGGATTGTACTTTCAAATAAAAAAGAAATTTGAGAAAATATTCAGCAGTTTTTTTATAGCATTTTCAAAAAAAAAAGTTATTTGGCGGACCCTATATATGGTTTCTGGGGCGGAAAAGTCAAGCCGCGAGGGCTTGAGCCATATATAAATCTGAACCGATCTAGTTAAAATATAAGATGTTTTGCCAAATTGAAAGACAATCTGTTAAAATATGTGGTATCTAGAGTGAAAAGTGTCAAATCGGGAGTGAAATTTGTATGGGGTCATATCTAAATCTGAACCGATTTTACCTATTTTCGGCAGAGGTCTTCCTAGTTTATATATAAGATGTTTTGCCAAGTTTGAATACAATCTGATAAAATATGTGGTTTCTAGAGCGGAAAAAGTTGAATTGGTAGTGAAATTTGTATGGGAGCTATATATAAATCTGAACCGATATAACACATTTCTACCACAAATATAAGATGTTTTGCCAATTTTGAAGACAATCTGTTATAATATGTGGTATCTAGAGTGAAAAGAGTCAAATCGTGAGTGAAATTCGTATGAGGGCTATATATAAATCTGATCCGATTTTCTTCAAATTAAATAGCGTTCGTCCTTATCCCGAAGAACTTCGTTCTGCAAAGTTTCATATGGTTATGGTTACAATTGCGACCTGTATCGTGATTACAAATAAAGAGTGATTTTTTTGAGGTTAGGATTTTCATGCATTAGTATTTGACAGATCACGTGGGATTTCAGACATGGTGTCAAAGAGAAAGATGCTCAGTATGCTTTGACATTTCATCATGAATAGACTTACTAACGAGCAACGCTTGCAAATCATTGAATTTTATTACCAAAATCAGTGTTCGGTTCGAAATTTTTTATCGACAAATTTTGTTCAGCGATGAGGCTCATTTCTGGTTGAATGGCTACGTAAATAAACAAAATTGCCGCATTTGGAGTGAAGAGCAACCAGAAGCCGTCCAAGAACTGCCCATGCATCCCGAAAAATGCACTGTTTGGTGTGGTTTGTACGCTGGTGGAATCATTGGACCGTATTTTTTCAAAGATGCTGTTGGACGCAACGTTACGGTGAATGGCGATCGCTATCGTTCGATGCTAACAAACTTTTTGTTGCCAAAAATGGAAGAACTGAACTTGGTTGACATGTGGTTTCAACAAGATGGCGCTACATGCCACACAGCTCGCGATTCTATGGCCATTTTGAGGGAAAACTTCGGAGAACAATTCATCTCAAGAAATGGACCGGTAAGTTGGCCACCAAGATCATGCGATTTGACGCCTTTAGACTATTTTTTGTGGGGCTACGTCAAGTCTAAAGTCTACAGAAATAAGCCAGCAACTATTCCAGCTTTGGAAGACAACATTTCCGAAGAAATTCGGGCTATTCCGGCCGAAATGCTCGAAAAAGTTGCCCAAAATTGGACTTTCCGAATGGACCACCTAAGACGCAGCCGCGGTCAACATTTAAATGAAATTATCTTCAAAAAGTAAATGTCATGGACCAATCTAACGTTTCAAATAAAGAACCGATGAGATTTTGCAAATTTTATGCGTTTTTTTTTTTTTTAAAGTTATCAAGCTCTTAAAAAATCACCCTTTATAGATGGACAGACAGACGGATATTGCTAAATCGATTTAAAAAGTGATTCTAAGTCGATCGATGATACCCTCCACTTTGTACTCCATTGCAATTCAATTGGGTAAAGAAGTGAAATCGGGGCCAAAAAAATATAAACGAAAAAACTAAAACAAACGAAACAAGTAAGGAAAGGCTAAAGTCGGGCGAGGCCGACTATATAATGCCCTACACCACTCCCTGCGTATATACATCGCTTTTATTACTAAACCCTGGTGTTTCATGGGAGCAATTTTATGTAGTTCATATAAATTATACAGTTACTATAAATTCATCTTTAGTCATATTTAACGAATATGGTTAATAATATGGTAATTGATCTAATTATCCGACAGACAAATACAAATTATATATATTTCAAAAGGGGCCTATAACAACATTTTGGGCCTGATCCAAAACATGTGCCTATATATTTCTCATTCACGGTACGTATACGTAGTTGAAAAATATAATGATCTGCAAAATTTGATGAAGATCCGATGTAAGATGTAGTTTCTAGAGCTGTAATAGATCAGAATGGTGCGCCATTTGGGTTATACCAAAGAATAGACAAATTAGTAAGGAAAGCCTAAAAACGGACAGATTTTCTATTTCATTACAATTCAATTCGGCAAAAAAGTGAAATCGGGAAGGACATTTGAATGGGGTATATTGAAACCTGGAACGATGTGACCCGCTTTCACCATGTATGTTTATTGGTGAAATATAATATGTAAAGTTTGGCCAAATTCGGTGAAAGATTCGGGAGCGACATATGTATTGGGGCTATATCTAAATCTGAACCGATCTTACCCACTTTCACCATCGGTTTTTTAGTTGGATTATAAGATGTTGTGTCAATTTTAAAGAAAACCGGGTACAATAGGTGGTTCCTAAAGCGGAAAAAGTGAAATAGGGAGCGACATTTGTATGGTGGCTATATCAAAATCTAAACCGATCTTACACAATTTCTGCATATGAGTTTCTAGTTAGATTATAAGATGTTGAACCAAATTTGAAGAAAATCTTGTGCAATATGTGGTTTCTGGAATGAAAAATGTCAAATCGGGAGCGACATTTGTATGGGGGCTATATCTAAATCTGATCCGATCTTACCCACTTTCAGCATAGGTGTTTCTAGTTCGATTATAAAATGTTGTGCCAATTTTAAAGAAAATCGGGTACAATATGTGGTTTCTGAAGCGGAAAAAGTGAAATCGCGAGCGACATTTGTATGGGGGCTATATCTAAATCTGAAGCGATTTCTTCAAAATTCAATACCGATGGTCCTTGGCCAGAAAAAATAACTTCTGCAAAGTTTCATGATTATAAAATCTAGTTCGATTATAAAATGTTGTGCCAATTTTAAAGAAAATCGGGCACAATACGTGGTTTCTGAAGCGGAAAAAGTGAAATCGGGAGCGACATTTGTATGGGGGCTATATCTTAATCTGAACCGATCCAACCCGCTTTCGTCACAGGTATTTCTAGTTTGATTACATGGTGTTAAGCCAAATTTGAAGAAAATCGGGTACTATATGTGCTTTATAGGGCGGAAAAAGTCAAATCGGGAGCGACATTTGTATGGGGGGCTATATCTAAATCTGAACCGATTTCCTCCAAATTCAATACCGATGGTCCTTGGCCAGAAAAAATAACTTTTGCCAAGTTTCATGACAATCGGACAACAATTGCGACCTGTAGAGTGCGAACAAGCTTAGATGGACAGCAGACGGACAGACGGACAGACGGACGGACGGACAGACAGACATCGTTAAATCGACTCAGCTGGTGATTCTAAGCCGATCGGTATACTTAAAGGTGGGTCTAGCTCGATTATTTCTTGGTGTTACAAACATTTGGCGCGAAACTAACCACTTCGTGGTCTAGGGTATAAAAACTAAAATCGGGAAGAATTTTTTTATGGGGCCTAATCATGGACCATTGTGACCCATTTTTCAAAGTAAAATTTACCGCGTTCTGTCAACATATTTAAAAGTACTCTGCAAATGTATGTGTTTGACAACAAATGTGAAATCGGAAAGGACATTTGTATGGGGTTATAAAAGGTGGTTAAATTTTAAGGGCCGATGTTGAATGTGAACTGCACCTCAACGTCAAGCTTTTTTCTGCATTTCATTTGACATTTCTCAATTTCAGACTAACTCAATTTGAACCGTGGAAAGATGCACAATCGAGCAACGTGTTAAAGTTATTCAGGCTTATTACGAAAATGGGCGATCAAATCAAAATGCATATCGTGCACTTCGAAGAAAATCTTCTTCAGTGATGAGGCACATTTTCACCTCAATGGATTCGTCAATAAGCAGAATTGCCGCATTTGGGCGAATGATAATCCAAGAGCGATTGTCTAACAAACAATGCTTCTTTCTTTGGGGTTATTTGAAAGAAAATGAAAGAAAAGTCGATAAGCCAGCAACAATTCAAGAGCTAAAGAATGAGATAATTCGGTACATTAACGACATAGAACCTCAATTATGCCTCAGCGTCATCGAAAATTTGGACCATCGGATCGCGGCGTCAATTTGACCGATATTTTGTTCCATACATAATTGAACCATACCAATATTATCATATTATCTAAATCAGAACCGATCTTACCCACTTTCACCATAGGTGTTTTTAGTTGGATTATAAGATGTTGTGCCAAATTTAAAGAAAATCGGGTACAATATGTGGCTTCTATAGCGGAAAATGTCAAATCGGGAGCGATATTTCTATGGGGCTATATCTACATCCCAACCGATTTAATCCGCTTTCGACACTGGGGTTTTCGTTAGATTATAAGGTTTTAAGCCAATTTTCAATGAAATCGGGTACTATATGTGCTTTATAGGGCGGAAAAAGTCAAATCGGGAGCGACATTTGTATGGGGACTATATCTAAATCTGAACCGATCTTATCCGCTTTCATTATAAGTGTTTCTAGTTAGATTATAAGATGTTGTGCAGAATTTAAAGACAAACGGGTACAATATGTGGTTTCTAGAGCGAAAAATGTCAAATCGGGAGCAACATTTATATGGGGGCTATATCTAAATCTGAAGCGATTTGGCTCAAATTAAATAGCGTTCGTCCTTGATCCACAATACTTACTTTTGCCAATTTTGTTAAGATCGGACTATAATTGTGATCTGTAATTTGGCCATCTAGGCCAGACAGACAGACGGACAGACAGACAGACGGGCATTGCTAAATCGACTCAGAAAGTGATTCTAAGTCGATCTGTATAATAAACGATGGATCTAACTCGTTGCCTTTTGGGTGTTACAAACAAATGCACAACGACATAATACCCTAGTGGAGGATATAAAAAAACATGATCAAATATGAAGTCATAATGGTTTTCAGGCACCGGTAAAGGAGTTATAAAACCATTAATTTTACGTAGGATAGGGACAATTGTGTGGGAGGCACAATAAGGGACGTGGCTAGAGTGTCAATATGTTTTATGTTTAAAGTGGTTATAAAAATATCTTTAAATATCAAATTGCAAATGATTTTGACTACCCGTATGGATGTTATATCAGAACCCAAAGTTTATACCTCTTAGTGTGGGAGGTACCACATGGGGAAAAATTGAAATGGTTGTTAATGTTAAATTAACTTAGATACCCGCATGGAATTTAAAGTATATTTAGTAGACGTTCTTCTCTTTCATTTGATACCCATATCGTCATTGTATGAAACCCAAAGGTACGAAACTGAATTATTGAAACATTTACATCCTTTGGAAATTAAAAGCCCGGTAAAAAAAACAAACGACCACGAAATAAAAAACTGAGTATGAGTTTACCTATTAATGACCTATAGTTTCACTTCTATATAATCTTGTTCTTGGCAGGCAAATCATGTCGCACGGTTTTATTGTAACATCTTATGTGAAGTTTTCCTCCCAAAAATTTCAAATGCTTTTTTTCAAAAATTAGCTTTTTGTAAGACTAGAATGTGTTTTCGATGCAAATAACCCTATATTTCACTTTTTACATCACATTTAACCCGCTGAGAACCAACAGTATGACAAAAATTGTCGGCCCTTTTATGGATTAGGAAGTTCTAAAAATGGCAATAGGTTATCAAGAACTCTTCAACGAGCCCCTAAAAACATAAATCGAACTACAAATGTGGAAGTTATTGCGGTTTTTATAAAAAATGCAACAAAAATTGCACAAAAATGTTAAAATTCTACCCTCTATTCTGGTTTCAAATGCAAGTTTTTGATATGATTTGATAAGACTCGGACCAGATTTTAATAAACACCATTCTCACCGTGAATTTTATTCAAGAAAAACCTGATTTATAGAGGTTATTTTGAGCGCATCCAGCTCACGAACGGACACTGATAAAAGCGAAATATTTTGGGAGAACACATAAAACAAACTAATCTTTCATTTTAGTGGGGAACATTCATATCTTTTATTTTGAAGCCACTCTGGCCGATATTCCATGCGAATGTAACCTCTATAAAAGCATTGCCAAATATCAAATTTCACAGTATTCCCATCATTAGTATAGAAGTTATAACAGCTTTAGTTTTACGTGGGTTAGGGTGATTTGTGTGGGTGGAACTAGAAGGGGGGGGGGGGGTTGTTAATACCCGCCATATTTTGTACGCATAAAATGATTATAAAAACTTTATCATATACCAAAATTGAGCTGCTGCCTCAGTTCCGTGTGGAAGTTACATTAGTTTTTAGTTTAGGAAAATGGGTTTCGGCCATCTTCGAACTTAAACTAAGTTCGGAAAAATATTATCATGTGTAAAGTTCGATTCATTAACTCCTTGCGAGAGTTATCGTGTACACCAGCCAGCCAGGCAGGCGGACCGACATGGTTCAAACACCTTAAAAAATCGTGAAACGGGTTTCGTCCAAACATACGTGGCTTCTTAAGTCACTCTTTCAATGCGTTACTCTTTTTTCTGTACCAAATGATTTATACCCTCCTACTCTGTAAAAATGCTTCTGTTTCTCTGATTTTCCTTAAATTATAGTTTATTCGTATCTCGATTTTCTTCAGCGTTCAATTTCGTTTGCAACGACTTAACAAAATTTTCAAAAATTTCTGACTGAAAAACTTTATATTTTTTCCGGAGCAAAGAGGATCCATAATCTATGTAGACGAGTAAAAAAACTGTTATGAACAAAAAAACTATGTGAGCGTATTTGATGTTCAAAGATTATTCTTGGATTTTGGATGCCCCATATTAAGCAACTTTTTTTACTGACAGAATCATTCAGTTAAAATGGCCCTCATCACTCATTATTAGCTAGTTTTCTTTCAAAATAACATTGGTTCTCTTTGTTCTGTTCTGAGTATCTATCATAATTACATTTCACATCACCTTACGTTTCTAGCTAGGAACCTAGAAATTGTGTTATAGTCGGGCCCGTCCCGATTTTAGCTTTACCTTACTTGTTTTCACGAAATTCTCACTTTCATTTTCAAATATGGGATACACCCACCCATATGGTGACCTGGACAATTTCCTATGGGACAAGTACACACGCCCATTTAATGACCAAATTAACATGTTAGCTACCTACATCATAAGAACACATTTCTTCTGAATATACCCTGGAGCCCCGTTCAGAGCTCTTTAACCGTCCCTTGCTGTCTAGTTTTTTTGTATTATAGTTAATGTATTTTATTTTAAACTTATGCAATTCATTTCTTCTCTCCAATTGTGGTATACAAATTGCTGATCTCGCAATTTGTTTTTTCTTTCGTTTTCGTTTTCTGCTTTTGCCCATTGGCCCAAGGTGTCCTTGAGCTCGCTCGAGTATATTGCACATTAAGATTCGACACTAAACTGTCGCACCGAGAATTCGAAGCTGTGGCTCATTCTCATCGTGCGAATTGACATTTTTATTGTTTGACATTTAATTCGGCTTAAAAAGGAAAGCAGAAGCAAAAGAGAAAAAAGATGCGTGGATGCGAGGATACAAATCAGTGGGTAGGTGGTGGTGGCGGTGAGCGCAACCAACGCAACGAAATGAAATGGAATGAAATGAAAAGAAATAAAAAGTTAAAATGAAACTTTTCACATTTGAGTTGAAACAATAAAACTTTTGTAATTCTAACCTTGACTTGAGAAAGTTTCTTTTTTGGCGCATTGCCTCAGACCCGCCGTGCAAATGTCTGCATGTGTTCATGTATTCTGCAGGCTCACATTGATGGAGTGAAATCTACTGAAGATTTTTTTTTTTGGAACATAGTTTGTTTCTTTTTCGGCCATATACCTTTGTATTTGTCATACACATATATATTAATAACGCTCGAGAAGAAATGTTTATGCTGGGAAAATCACAGCGACCAAAAAGCAGATATTTCCAATTGATTTGGATGGTCAACTTGCCATATGTGTATTTTGCACATAGAATTAAAAAATGAAATAAAGTAAGTATTGGCTTAAGTTGAGAGGGGCTGACGTCATCGGTTACTCAAATTTCAACAACGCACAGTGGTACTGAATTCAGAAATCCATCGGCCAAAATTAAATAACTTTTGTTCTAGTATAGATTTTTGAGTTCTGTAAAAAACCAAAATTAGACAAGACCAGTAACAGTAAAAATCGGATATATTTTAGAAAACGGCCCAAAGTCGACTACTTTTCGTATTTTTCGATTCTAAAGAAAATTTAAATTTTTATTTTTTTATATTTCATATTGTTCATAATGCGAAGAAAAAAATTTATTTTTTTTTGTATTACAGATTTTCACGTTTGAGAATTAAAACAAACGTAATTTCTTTCTTTGACTTTGTCGAACTGCGCAGTCAACTTTTAGCTGCAACAATAAAGGCCTCACTTTGCATTTTTGCTAATTTTGGGTTCTGCTGAAGACTTCAGCACATACATACAAACAACAACAATGGAAAATAATTTCATTCAAATGGCTGCCTCGGGCACCCACAAAAAAAAGTCCAACGGTTGAATAGTTAAAAAAACACGTTAGATGGCGGACCCTTATATAACTCCCATACCAATGTCTCCTATGATTTACTTTTTCCGCTCTAGAAACCACATCAACAAACAAATAACTTTTTTTTTGAAAATGCTATTAAAAGTACAATCCTTTCGGTTAATAATCGAAAATAATTTCATTCAAATGGCTGCTGAGGGCACCCTACAATAATAGTCCAACGGTTGAATAGTTGAAAAAAAAAAAACGTTAGATGGCGGTCCCTATAGTTTGGTAGTAATGAATAATGTCTGTGTTTGGACCAACACAACTTGTTTCCTTCAAAAGCCTTTAACGAAATATATACATATTTGGAAAGGTAAAAGAGTTCCCCGTTTTTTTCAAGGTAACTTTTTTATAGCAATCGGAGTTCATTTGCCGGAAATTTGCTCAAAACCAAAAAAGTAAGAAACCAAAATTTTAAATAAAAAAATTTGAGTGCAAAATCTCTTAAAGTGAGTGAGAAACAGTTCGACAAGAATGACAAGTAAGGAAAGGCTATACACTCCACTTTCTATCCGAATACAATTCAATTCGGTAAAAAGTGATAACGGGAAGGATTTTTGAATGTTTCCTAATCATATCCTAATATGACCTGACCCAATTTGTCAAATTAAGAAGAATATTTGTATCGGCACTAAATCCAAACATGGAATAAAGTGACGCAAATTGCACAAGTATTTCAGTTATGCTCAATTTGAAGACATTCTGTGAAAATACGTGGATTTTGGGGCGGAAAAGTCAAATCGGCAGTGATATTTGAATGGGAGCTATATAGCGTTCGTCCTCATCCCGAAAAACTTCGTTGTTCAAAGTTTCATTTGGTTCTGGCTACAATTGCGACCCGTAATTTGATTACCAGAATAGATGGACGGACGAACAGACAGACAGACGGACAAATCGATTCAAAAAGTGATTCTAAGTTGATCGGTATAATTAACAATGGGTCTATCTCGCTTCCTTTTGCATGTTACAAACAAATGCACAAAGGCATAATACTCTTGTGGAGTGCATAAAAATTTTTATTTAATGCGCTTTCAATGGTTTATTAGTTAAGATATTTTTTTTGGACAAAAGTGTAACGAAAAATTAGTTAAGTAGCGTTTTCATGTTTTTCAATTTCTCATCTTGTTCAAAGGAATACAAATTTCCAAAGGTTAACATTTTCCAAAAAATAGTTTTAATACTTATTCGCATCCTCTGATACTTGTATTAGTATCAAATTAATGAGGAGAATATCTGTTAAAAATATTTAATTAATTAATTTTTATTAATTTCCCCCCTCAGTTTATTTGGACTAGTAATATTTTACTTTTTAAGAGGGAAATTTTGAAATGATTGGCATTGATAAATTAATATACACAGTGACATGAAATTTGAAGTTTATTTAGCAGATTTCTGCTCTTTAATTTGACACTTAAACCGCGAATAATAATTTAATTTTAAAAGGTCTAAAGTTTTAAGAAATGATTTTTTTCAGTTTTTCAATTAGCCCCATTCTTTTAATAATTTCATTCATTTCAAGTGTAATATGGATTATCGGACGGTGTAATATAAAATATGTACGTTCTTTGGGCAAATTTGTTGTTATATTTTTAATGATACCTATTTTGGCAATGACATTTTCTTTTAATTATAATTAATTATTATTATTTCTTTTCAGCGCTGCTGACTATAAGATTTTGGGCGTTTTTTAATCGCCTTCTGAAGATGGTCGTTACGTATCCAAAACATAATAATGACAGTGAGTAACTATTATATTTATAAATAAATTTACATTCTACAAAATATAACAGGCGATAAATATAATCGAAAATCTTTTCTGTTACTGTCGGCCTAGAGAAACTTAAGGGTTAAGTTTTCTTTGATGGTATTTTGGTACTGATAGGGGTCGTAAAAGTCCATGGTATCACAAAGATCCTCTCAAAGTTAGATGATTACTTTTTGATGTTATTTATTCCCCTTGTATCACGAATCTTATATTAGACTGCAAAATAAATCGGTACCACAACTTTTTCATGTTAAAAAAAACTATAGACAAAAACTCCTATTACACTGTCCGCCAGTCCATATCACACTTGAACCAGATGATATACGTCTGCAGATGTGGGTGAAATGGAGTTAAATGACGTTTTTAGTTTTTCATTTCCTCATCCTGTTTCCCCTCAAAAGGACTATAAATTTCCAAATCATATAATTTTTCAAAAATTATTTTAAAAATTTATTAGCACACTAAGTGTCAAATTAAAGAAGAAAATATGTGTTAAAAATACTTTAATTTTCAAGCTTCTATATGTATTAGTTTAGCATTAAGAACCATTTCAAGTTTTCCCTCTTAAAAAGTAAAATATGAATAAACTAATTTTAAGCTAAAGTAATACAGATGGAATCATGAATCATGATCGTCCTCTTTAATTTGAAACTAATATTGTTATCATAGGGTGTGAATAAGTATTTAAAACAACTTTAGCAAAATTTTGTGCTTTGAAACTTTGTAGTCCAGGGTAAGGAAATGAAAAAAGGAATTTTTTAAATGTCGTACAATGTTATTTTATCCTAAAACAATTTTGAAAATTAAATCTATATTAGGCTGGGTCGCGGTCCATATAAATAAAAGAGAAATTCCAACACAGCAAGAAAATAAAGTTTAGTTTGATTAATGATGATTTGCAAAATATTTCGCTTCTAGATCCTTTTTCTCAAAATTTGGTTTCGTAGTTGATTACAAGAATTGTTTCAAAGGCAGACGCACACTGGGGCCTTTTGACTTTTTTCGTTGCAAAAATCATAACTTCTGAAATGGGGAACATAATTAAAAAAGTAAAATTTTGTTGTTAAGAAGACATCATAAGCCTTAAAATATGATGACCACGAATTTCATCCTATACTTACTGGGAGCTTTAAAATAAGACGTTGAATATGGATTTTCTTTCTTTTCTAAAACATTATATTTTGTGTTTTCTTACATTTACTTTTTTGTTGCCAAACTAATCATTATACACTCCACGAGAGTATGTCTTTGTGCATTTGTTTGCAACACCCAAAAGGAAACGAGATAGACCCATCGTTTATTATACCGATCGACTTAGAATCACTCTTTGAGTCGATTTAGCGATGTCCGTCCGTCCGTCTGTCCATCTATTCTTGTAATCAAAGTCCAGGTCGCAATTGTTGTTAGAACTAAATGAAACTTTGCACAACGAAGTTTTGTGGGATAAGGACGAACGCTATTTAATTTGAAGCAAATCGGTTCAGATTTATATATAGTTCCCATACAAAAGTTGCTTCCGATTTTACTTTTTCTGCTCTAGAAACCACATATTTCAACAGATTTTCCTCCAATTTGGCAAGACGATTTCAACTAGAAACAGCTGTGGTAAAAATAGGATAGATGTCTACAAATGTCTCCTCCGATTTGACTCTTTCCGCTCTAGAAACCACAAATTTTGACAGATTTTCTTCAAATTTGTCAAAACATCTTATATTTTAACTAAAAACAGCCCTGGTAAAAATATGATAGATCGGTTTAGATTTATATATAGCTCCCATACAAATGTGTCCTCCAATTTGACTCTAGAAACCACAAACTTTGACAGATTTTCTTCAAATTATGGCAAAACAACTTATATTTCAACTAAAAACATCTCTGGTGAAAATGGGTCAGATGAGTTCAGATATATATATATATATATATATATCTCCAATACAAATTTCGCTACTGAATTGATTATTTCCGCTCTAGAAATAGCATATTTGAACAGATTGGCTTCTAATTCGTCACATCAGCTAATGTTTCAAATAGAAACAGCTAAGCGAAAGTGGGTCACATCGGTTCAGATTATATATAGCTCCCGATTTGATTCGTTCCGCTCTAGAAACCACATATTTAACACTCCATAAAATTTGGGAAAGCGTCTAATATTTCAACTAGAAAACCTTTCCTAAACATGGGTGAGATCGGTTCAGATTTGTATATAGCTCCCATTCATAGTTTGTGTTCAAATTTTCTTACAAATACAGATAAAAAGTATGGAATTTGTAGTTCAACCGGTTCAAATGTAATGACCCTTTTTATATCCTACACCATAGCGTATAATGACTAAGTGTAGGGTATCATATAGTCGGCCACGCCCGACTTTAACCTTCCTTACTTGTTTTTCATTAGTTTTGATCTAACATGACATATATTCACATATTTAGTAATATAGTTATAGTTAACTAACTGAACTCCGATCGCTTCTTCGGACAAAAACACGTACCGACAAATCTAAATTCTTGTTTATATTGTTTTTATCGCTCTCTATAATATATATGTACTAATTTTTATAAAGTTATTCTCAAAAACAGTTTTGACACGCCCCTCCCGCCACCGGTGCTAGTTTTTTTAAATATATAGCCTATCTGTATGAAGTTCCAAAAAGAGACAAAAGTTTTTACAATATTAATAGGGATATATATTCACTTTATGTGGGAAGTGCCACACCCACTTTTCTCGTACTGCCCACTTTTTCCAAAAATTTGCACATTAATACTCAATGAACTCACACAAAATTTCAAGATGTTCTTGGTGCCATTTAAGGGAACATAATTTTTTAGAGAAAACGCCACGCCCATCTTTCAAATCCCGCCCATTTGTATCTTGCTTACTTAAATGAAAACTTAATGAACTTAGACATTTTTTCAGGAAACTTATTGTCAAGTAAGAGAAAATACTCTATAACTGGTTTTAATTTATTATGGGATGTGCCACGCCCCCTTTAACAATATCGTCCATTTTCTCCCAACTACCCAGATTAATTAATAATAATAAAACATAAAATTACAGAACTCTCAATGTCATAGAAATTAATATCAAATATATAGAATATCAAATAATAGATTTTAATTTCGTATGGGAGGTACCACGCCCCCTTATCCAAATCCGCCCATTTTGTCTAAATTAATACCCACTGAAGTCTCACAAAATTTCAACACTCTGACAGTCATAGTACTCCAAATATGTTGCTTTAAAAAATGAGAAAAAAATAAATTTGTTTTGGAGGTGCCACACTTTTATTGTAATAACATGCGAATAGGCAAGTATCGGCTGCCAACTTAAATTGAATACGGCAGATTAGTGAGTACTAAATCACCTAAAAGTAGTGTCTTCCAAAACTAATAAAAACTTTTTTAGTTCTATTCCAGCAAAGTTGAAAAATGATCAGAATATAGTGTTTTTTTTTTTAACTTTTGCGATTTTTTGAGCCTTTTCTAAGCCTTGGAGCCACCAATTTTTGTTTATTTCATTTAACTTACCTTTCAAACGAGACCGAAAACGTAAAAATTGGGTAGATAGTTTGTATGTAACTCAATTATGAACCTTACAGTTATTTTCACTTTTTGTTTTTTCTTGAGTTCTGAAGAAATGAGTCAACTTTGAACGGCTATATAAACCACAATTTTTGTCCGATTTTGAATCGGTCTTCGGGTTTTTGATCGGTAATAAGTTCTCTATCATATGGTATTGTCAGTTTTATTACAAGCTTTTATCAATCTTTTGACTTTTGCCACTGATTCCTGGCAGAGACCCCACAGTGAGACGGTCGCACATGGATAAGTCGATGCTCTTCCTTTTGGGTTTTTGAAAACTAATGAGGGTATAATTATTTTGTCATCCTCATTTTCTTGCCACCTTTTATAGACCGTTATAAGTAAAACCACATACTGGCCAATTCGATAATACTTTTTTCGCATTCAACAGACTTTATTATTTGGAGTGTAGACCACCATCAGAATATGTTGAAAGTTAAAAAAATTGTCAGAATACTTGGAAGTTTATTATCAATATACTCGCTGCGGGTAGACACGCACACCTAGGCGCACAATCATTCATTCAATAAGTAATTGTGGGCATGTGAATATATGAGACGTTTTATGGCAACTACAACTATTCACGTGGTTAAGTAGTCACAACGCTTCCTTTCGAATGTGAAATGAGGGTTTGAACGTGGCAGTGAAAGTGAGACTAGCAATTACATTAAATAAACATTTACATTGAATCCATAGATTATTATAAAGCTGATCTGAAGCCTATAAGAAAATATAAAATGTGAAATAATCGAATAAAAAAATGCTTAATATGGAAATCTGTAATTAACAAAAATATAATGATTTTCTAAATCACTGCTCATTCGAATTGAAATGAAATGGCCCATATATATGTATATGCATACATGCCCTTGTACATGAGTATATACATACACACTTATATAGATTTGAATGTTCGTTTGTTGGCAAGTGTTTTAACAAGAGTGCCGCTGTATATACATACGTACGTACGTATGTTGGTGTGAGTGGGTGAGTATTTGTCATTGTTGACAGTTTCAAAAGCCAACTCAATTATATTATTATTGCCTGGGGCTACCAAATGAAATCAAATAAACATTTTCCTTTCCTTTTTATTTGTTTGTGTGACGCCAGTGTCACCTTAGGGTCATATAAAACGGAATCAACATCAACAACAACAAAAAAGGACTCATATACACACACACAAACACCTACAAATGCTGGCATACATCTATGCTCATGGAATACAATAATAGTATCAAAGTGCGGCGTTAATGCGAAAACTGATGTATATCGGTGGAATTAAAAGTTTTATTTCTGAAGAATTGTTCTGGGCTGTAGCAAGTGAACATATGTAATTTGTACTACATAAATACTTATACAGACATATGCACATTTTCAAACCCTAACATTATCAATTTTGAGCTTCGTCACTATGCGGAAGATTATTTTATGGATTTAAGGGAAGATTTTGCAGCCACAAAGAAAATTAAATAAGTCTTTCTCAAAATATCTATGAATGGCTAATAACTTCTTGATATTTTAAGCGCATGTTAATAAATAATTACATTGGATAACCAGTTGAGTGCAATCAATCCATTGATAATCGTCCATAAGACGATCTATTTAATTTTAAATTACTGGACTTGCTTTAAATTATATGCAATTCATACGTAGTGCATGGCGTATGAGTTATATTTATTAATCATGTTATTCTTTCGCTAATTTTTGGTGAAATTAATCGTTATAATCAGCTTACAAATAATTTTCACTTGAAGTGTATTCGTCGAAGAGATGATAATCGAGATTAAAGCAGAACACTATGTAACAATACCAGGTTACTAGAGGTTTTTTGCAAAATCCTTTATATAAACCGTACTACCATAAAGGCCAGGACTTCTACATTCATTGATAGATTTTTGTCAAACAGGCCTTGGCTTCTTCGTCAAAGTGTATAACAAATAAAAAATGGAGAATATTGATAAAACTCTGTATATTAGAGTGGCTTCTTTTGTGAGGAAGAAAAAACTGTTGTTGATGTTCCCGACTAAAATGAAAGATTGGTTTGTTTTATGTGTTCTTTTATCATTTATTTATTTATTCATTCATATGTCTATGGAGTACAATCCTTAAAGACAAGCCAAAATTAAAGGTAAATTAAATCTAGAGTTTCCTTAAATCTATTTAAAGCATATGACAAATCTATATCATGCTTAATTATTAAGTTATTATATTCCTTCATGGACCTCAGAATAGGCTCAAAAGTAGCATATGTTGTTCTATGAAAAGGAATATTAAAAAAATTCATGATGCCTTAGACATCTAGATGGAACATTAAAACGAATAAGACTAAGCAAAAAAGGAAAATCGTTAAGACCACAAATTAGTTTATACAGAAATAAAATTGAGCTCTTTGATCTACGACTTAATAAAGACTCCAAATGAATTAGTCGACACATAGCTTCATACGTCGGTACGGGATTGACAAATGACACAGAAACTAAAGCAAATTTAATAAATTTTTTCTGTAACCTCTCAATGCGATTAGAGTAAATATATCATAACACGGGTTCCATACCATAGAACCATATTGTAATTTAGACCTGACAAATGTTGTATACAACAATTTACGAGTATAGGGATTAGAGAATTCTTTACTATTTCTTCTTATAAACGCAAGCACAGTATAAGCTTTAGGCATTATGAAATCAATATGCAAATTGAAATCGAATTTAGAATCAAAAACAACCCCTAAGTCTAAGATAATACTAACCTTCTGCACTACATGATTTTTAATACAATAACTTGTATTTAGTAAATTCGTACGCCTACCAAACGGGAGATGAAAACATTTCGGAAAGTTTAGTGGAAAATGATTCAATTCAGACCAAGCCACCAAGCGATTAATATCTTCCTGAATTTGGATAGAATCAAGAGGAAGAGAAATTTTAGAAAACAGTTTAATGTCATCCGCATAAAGTAGATAATTAGAATACTTGAAGCAAGAACTTATATCATTAATAAAAATGTTAAAAAGAAGGGGATCCAAAATACTCCCTTGAGGAATACCCGACGTGACTAGATATATATCAAATGTCGCATTATCAATAGCCACAAAACAACGTCTTTCACTTAAATATGACCTAAACCACTTGACCAGGGCAGGTGGAAACCCTATTTTAGCTAACTTCAAGAGAAGTATATTATGCGGAACCTTGTCAAACGCTTTACAAAAATCGATGTAAATTGCATCGACTTGGTGACCCAATTCAATGCTATTAATACAGTAATTAGTAAAAACTACTAGATCAGATGTAGTTGAATGATTTTTCATAAATCCATGTTGAGATTCAGATAAAAATCGGCAAGCAAAAGAGAATAACTTATCATAGACTAGTGTTCAAATAACTTGGCAACATTGGCTAATTTAGAAATTGGTCTATAATTGCAAAGAGGAAATTTTCCAGCAATCTAAAAAGAAGCCAATATTTAAAGAATAATTAAAGATATACTGCAATGGGAAGCTGACAGAAGATGAACATTTTTTTTAGAAATAAAGCTGAAATACCATCAGTATCTTGCAGATTCATTAATATCAGATAAACTAGATCTAATATCACTCTCAGAAATATTTTAAAAAAAAACTAAATCTTAGACTGCAGTAATATAGTCCAAAAGAACGAAATCCATCAATTGTGAACCCGATTCAAAATTGGAACTAAAGAAATTAGCAAATAAATTAGCTTGGTCTTGGGCTAAGCAAGCCCGCTCATCACCAAAAAACATGGAAGAAGGGAAATCACTTGCAAACTTGCAAGGGCCGCAAATTTTTTTCATACTGTTAATACTCAGTGGGTTAAATGTAAACTAAAATCTGAAATATGGGGTTATTAGCATTGTAAACACATTCTAGTCTTATAAAAAGCTAATTTTTGGAAAGAAATTCAACCATTTCAAAATTAAATTCAAAATTAATTTTAAAATTAAAACATGAATAATCTATATAAACTTTTTAAATGGGAAAATTTTAAATTGTTGTTAATTAATGTTAAATTAACATAGATAGGCGCATGAAATTTAAAGTATATTTAGCAGATGTTCTTCTCTTTCGTTTGATACCCATGTTGTTACCCATTGTATACCCATTGTATGTCACGCAAAAGTACGAAACTAAATTATTGAAACATATACATCCTTGGGAAATTAAAAGTACTGTAAACTAGTAAATCAAAAAAATTTTTTTTTTTCAAATCCATGCTTTATGCAAGCAGAATTCTATTGGGCCTAGAAATTCTTTTTTAGTTATCTTTTGTAGAAGGAAAAATTACTGCAAAATTTCAGTTTTTTATCTGCCATAGAACGGCATATATTCGAAAATGGGTTTTAACTTCGTATGGGAGGTGCCACGCCCACATTTCCATTACCGCCCATTTTTGTCACAACTACGCACATTAATGCTAGATGCACTTACACAAAATTCCAGCACTCTAGGTGTCATAGAACTGACAATATTCAATAATAGGTTTTAACTTCGTATGGGAGGTGCCACGCCCACTTTTCCAATACCGCCCATTTTTGGCACAACTATGCGAATTGATGCTAGATGCACTTACACAAAATTCCAGCACTCTAGGTGTCATAGAACTGACAATATTCAATAATAGGTTTTAACTTCGTATGGGAGGTGCCACGCCCACTTTTCCAATACCGCCCATTTTTGGCACAACTATGCGAATTGATGCTAGATGCACTTACACAAAATTTCAGCACTCTAGGTGTCATAGAACTGACAATATTCAATAATAGGTTTTAACTTCGTATGGGAGGTGCCACGCCCACTTTTCCAATACCGCCCCTTTTTGGCACAACTATGCGAATTGATGCTAGATGCACTTACACAAAATTTCAGCACTCTAGGTGTCATAGAACTGACTATATTCAATAATAGGTTTTAACTTCGTATGGGAGGTGCCACGCCCACTTTTCCAATACCGCCCATTTTTGGCACAACTATGCGAATTGATGCTAGATGCACTTACACAAAATTTCAGCACTCTAGGTGTCATAGAACTGACAATGTTCAATAATAGGTTTTAACTTCGTATGGGAGGTGCCACGCCCACTTTTCCAATACCGCCCCTTTTTGGCACAACTATGCGAATTGATGCTAGATGCACTTACACAAAATTTCAGCACTCTAGGTGTCATAGAACTGACAATATTCAATAATAGGTTTTAACTTCGTATGGTCAAATTTTTCCATTTCCTTGTATTGTCATCGAAAATGATTAAGTGTGCAAAATTTGAGCAAAATTGGTTGAGAAAAAAGCTTTCAAAAATTGATTTCAAATTTTGTGGCACACAAACATATATAGAAAGTAACCTTATAAAGAGTGATTTTTTTGAGGTTAGGATTTTCATGCATTAGTATTTGACAGATCACGTGGGATTTCAGACATGGTGTCAAAGAGAAAGATGCTCAGTATGCTTTGACATTTCATCATGAATCGTCTTACAAACGAACAACGCTTGCAAATTATTGAATTTTATTATCAAAATGCGTGCTCTGTTAAGAAAGTTCATTGCGCGCTTCCATTTTATGGTCAGTTTAATCGACCCACTGAAGCGGCTATTCGGGCTATTGTGACTAAATTTCGCACCAAATTTACATTGTTGGACATTAAACCACCAACACGCTTACGTAGAGTGCGAACTGAAGAAAATATCGCAGCTGTATCGGCCAGTGTTAATGATGACCATCAATTTTCGATTCGTCGCCGTTCGCACCAATTGGGTCTCTGTTACTCAAAAACGTGGAAATGCCAAAATTGGACTAAGCGGATGGACCACCTAAGACGCAGCCGCGGTCAACATTTAAATGAAATTATCTTCAAAAAGTAAATGTCATGGACCAATCTAACGTTTCAAATAAAGAACCGATGAGATTTTGCAAATTTTATGCGTTTTTTTAAAAAAAAGTTATCAAGCTCTTAAAAAATCACCCTTTATTTATAAAGCATGGAAAAAGACAAACGACCGAAACGACGAACGAAAACTGATTATTAGTTTTCCTATTAGTGACCTATAGTTCCACTTCTATAGGGTCCGCCAAATAACTTTTTTTTGAAAATGCTATAAAAAAATAATAGTCCAACGGTTGAATAGTTGAAAAAAAAAAACGTTAGATGGCGGACCCTATATTTATTCTCGTTCTTGGTAGGGAAATGTCGCACGGTTTTATTGTAACATCTTATGTGAAGCTTTCCTTCCAATTTATCCACTCCACGAGAGTATTATGTCTTTGTGCATTTGTTTGTAACACCCAAAAGGAAGCGAGATAGACCCAAATATTAAGCATACCGATCGACTTAGAATCACTTTTTGAATCGATTTAGGAATGTCCGCCTGTCTGTCCATATATTATTGTAATCAAAGTTCAGGTCGCAATTGTTGCCAGAACCAAACGAAACTTTGTACAACGAAGTTTTTCGGGACTAGAACGAACGCTATTTAATTTGAAGAAAATCGGTTCAGATTTAGATATAGCCCCCTTACGAATGTCACTACCGATTTGACTCTTTTCACTCTAGATACCACATATCACAACAGATTTTCTTCAAAATTAGCAAAACATCTTATATTTCAACTAGAAACACCTGTGGTAAAAATGTGTTAGATCGGTTCAGATTTATATATAGCTCCCATAGAAATTTCGCTCTCAATTTGAATTTGTCCGTTCCAGATACCACATATTTTAACAGATTTTCTTAAAAATTGGCAAAACATCTTATACTTCAACAAGAAACACCCATGGTGAAAATAGGCCAGATCGGTTCATATTTATATATAGCTCCCATGCAGATTTCGCTATCATTTTGAATTTTTCAGCTATAGAAACCACATATTTTATCAGATTGTCTTCAAATTTGGCAAAACATCTTATATTTAATCTAGAAACATTCATGGTGAAAATGAGTCAGAGCGGTTCAGATTTAGATATAGCCCCCATACGAATTTCACTTCCGATTTGACTCATTTCACTCTAGATACCACATATTTTAACAAATTTTCTTAAAAATTGGCAAAACATCTTATATTTAAACTAGGAACACCTATGGTGAAAATAGGTCAGATCGGTTCAGATTTATATATAGCTCCCATACAAATTTTGCTCCCGGATAGACTTTTTCCGCCCCAGAAACCACGAATTTTCACTGAATTTACTCCATGTTTGGATATAGTCCCGATACAAATATTCATATCGATTTGGCAAATCGGACCAGGTCATATTAGACTATGATTAGGAAACATACAAAAATTCTTCCCGTTTTCACTTTTTACCGAGTTGAATTGTATTCGGATAGAAAGTGGAGTGTATCATATAGTCTCCGCCCGACTTTAGCCTTTCCTTACTTGTTTTTTTTTTTTGAATTTTTGACATTGACATTGCTATTATTAAAATAGGCATAAAATATGATTCTGCACATCCCTATAGCAGGAGTTTTCCAGTGATATATTATTTTTATAAAATGAAGGTGTAAAACGCTATAAAATGATGCCGAAAGCGTCATCTAAAGCTCATGATCTAAGAACAGATAGCGTTTTCTATCCGAAATTCATGAAACTTGGTAGAGTCTTTTTTAAATCACGCCGCTGAATGTGGCGAACCTCGCCTCAGATTCATATATATTCCTATACAAATATACCTCTCCTTGACACCATTTGTCAATTTTTTGTTTAAGTCATGTTTATGGATGCATATAAAGTGTCGTGTACAAATACACAATCTCCTCCTACATTTGATGACCTTCTAGACAGACAGCTTCTTGTAATCTTTTCACCCTGAAATGTCATTAATTAAAGACCATGCATACGTATAATATACAATTTCATATCTTCCGGCCATTCACGTTAAACGTAAGATTGCTGATATTCTCCTGGTTCTTTTTACTGTGATGATGATGCTTTTACTTGCTACGCATTTTGATGCAATTAAAATTAACATAACAACAATGGGATAGCAAAAATAATAACGGCTGTGAATAATAATTACAAAAATGAAATACAATTTATACGCATACATATAAAATTATTATTGCACGGATGGTAAGCATGAGGCATTCCATGCATATTTTCGAATATTTTGAGTAATTAGTTACATTGTCAAAATAATAACAGCCTGAGCTTGGCTTCCAGGGAAATTCCTACTTTTTCAAAATTCACCTGAAATGGTTTAAAATAGCACTTATGTGTATTGTATTTAATTTATAAAATGAAATTATAGTGAAATTTCGGGTGTATGTCCCCAATTTGGCTGAGCAAATCGGCGTGATCCGATTGGTTTACTTATTTGTTTCTTGCTGATACAAACATTTGGTGTGACAATTACTTACTCTTCCGTACCCTTTTCAACGATTTTTGTGTTTATATGATTAGAAATGGTAAAACGTGCGTCTATATCTCGACCATCAAAATTCTGAACCCTAGAGTAACTTCCTTCAAGGACTTTAGTGACCACGTGATATCCACTACTTAATAAAAAACAAATAAGGAAATGCTAAAGTTGGGTCGACTATGTGATATCCTCCACTTTCTACGACATTACAATTCAATTCGATGAGGATTTTGGCATGTGTGCTATATCATGGACCGATGATACACTTCCACAATGTATGTTTCTAGATGAAATATAACGTGTTCTGATCACAGTCTGTTAAAATATGTATTTTCTGAAGCAGAAAAGGTCAAATAGGGAACGACATTTGTATGGGAGTTATAAATATGTAACTCTGAACCGATTTTACCCATCTTCGCCGGAGAAAGGCAAATTGAAATTGAGAAAATAAAAATTGAAATTCAGAAATGAAAATTAAAATTGAGAATATACAATTTGACATTGAGAAATGAGAATATACTAATTGATATTGAGAAATAAAATAAATACATATGATGAAAAGTTGACTTGAAGTAGAGAAATGAATACCACCATGACATTTGTGGATAGGAGAACACGAGGATGGTCCAGACAATTACAAGTGCCAAACGTCCATGTAATTGGTGGCATTATACTGATGAATAGGAGAAGTAGATCATTAAGACGGTTTTTGCAAAAAAAAAATAACATCTGATGTTGTTAAAATAACATTTTATGCTGTTAATGAATAGTTGATGCTGTTAAAGTAACATTTGATGCTGTTAATGAATAGTTGGAGCTGTTAAAGTAACATCTGATGCTGTTAAAATAACATTTTATGCTGTTAATGAATAGCTGATGCTGTTAAAGTAACATTTGATGCTGTTAATGAATAGTTGGAGCTGTTAAAGTAACATCTGATGCTGTTAAAATAACAGTTTATGCTGTTAATGAATAGTTGATGCTGTTAAAATAATATCTGACGCTGTTAAAATAACAGTTTATGCTGTCAATGAATAGTTAATGCTGTTAAAATAACATCTGACGCTGTTAAAATAACAGTTTATGCTGTTAATGAATAGTTGACGCTGTTAAAATAACATCTGACGCTGTTAAAATAACAGTTTATGCTGTTAATGAATAGTTGATGCTGTTAAAATAACATCTGACTCTGTTAAAATAACAGTTTATGTTGCTAATGAATAGTTGACGCTGTTAAAGTAACATCTGATGCTGTAAAAGAACAGTTTATGTTGTTAATGAATAGTTGATGCTGTTAAAGTAACATCTGATGCTGTTAAAATAACAGTTTATGCTGTTAATGAACAGTTGCTGCTGTTAAGGTAATATCTGATGCCGTTAAAATGACAGTTTATGCTGATAATTAACAGTTGCTGCTGTTAAAGTAACATCTGATGCTGTTAAAACAACAGTTTATGCTGTTAACGAATAGTTGTTGCTGTTAAAGTAACAGCTGATGTCGTTAAAATAACAGCATGGAATATATATGGTCCAAAATAAAGTATGTAAAAACCCATGTCAACATTTGCTATGTATCCCCATCTGGAGTTTGGAAACGGTACTATAGACAAAGCTAAAACAATAATTGCTGCCGGTGACTGCGCCAGAGCAGTTCAACATTCCACGACTTTCTACCAAAGATCCATATCCAATTCTAGATGAGAGATGTCTGTTGGAGAAAAGTTTATATATACAATTTCGCTTTATATTGTTTTTCTTATAATATTTTATTCTTATTTATAAACTTGTAATAATTTCTTCTCAATGTTGTTTTTTAATTTTAATATTTTAATTTTGCAATATCAACTTGTCTTTTCCAAATATCAATTGGCTTTTCTCAATATTAATTTATTTTTTTTTAATAATAATTTGTCTTTTCTCAATAACAATTTTCATTTTCTCAATTTCAAATTGTATTTTCTGAATTTCAATTTATATTTCTCATTTTCAAATCGAATTTTCTCAATTTCAATTTGTATTGTTGTAGTTGAAATATATGTTGTTGTGCATAATTTGAAGATAGTCGTTTAAAATACCTGGATTCGAGTGCGGAAAAAAGCCAAATCCCTACGAAATTTGCACGGGTGCTATATAGAATATAGAATATAGTGCTACCTTAGATTTCTAGCCGAAATCTAAGATAGCACAACAAAAATATGTAGAATCGAGATCGAAATTTGTATGAGAGCCATATATAAATCAGAACGAATATTATGTTTCTAGTTGAGTTATAAAGAATTGTGACAAATTTCAAGCAAATCCAGTTAAATATCTAGAGAAAAAGTCAAATCGAAAGCGACATTTTTATGAGAATTTAAAGAAAATCGGGTACAATGTGTGGTTCCTAGAGCAGAAAAAGTCAAATCGGGAGCGACATTTGTATGAAGCAATAACTAAATCTGAATCGATCGGAAAATAATTGTGACCTGTACTTATACATATATCTTAATGCTCTACGTATTTGGGGGTATTTACAGTCTTTTTTAGGGAGATAATTTTGCCTCTGGTCCAATTTCGTCCATTTGTGTTTCCAACCATTGGGCACATACACAGCCGAAATCACATAACGACTTCGCTTATAACGTCATACCGGTTATAAGGAAAATGTCATATTAAATAGGATAACGATAATCGGTTATAAAGACCGAATTTCGTCGGCCCCGTGAATGCCCTGTATATGAAAATTTTAACCCCCTTCTTTTTCATTTTTTACCAACGACCCGGTATATATAATTATTTTTATATTTCAAGGTGTTGCAAACGGATTGACAAAATAATTATATGCTCCACTCTAAGGTGGATGATGTAAACAATTATGAAATTGCTTTGAAGAAATCTCGCCGAAAGACTGAAAACATGTAAATGTTAATCTACTTTCACTTGCATTTTTGCTCATCACCTCTTCCGAATGTCGAAAATTTCGCACTTAGATAAAGACTAGATTTGTTTTTGAAATTTCCATGAAGTTTATTTAGATACTTTGAAATGAGAAACTACCTCAACAAAAACAAAACTTGTTTACTATCGACATGAAGAAAAATTTTCAACAAAAACCTCTGACGTTTGTGAAATGTTTTTAAGAAACAAATACAATTAGAATTTTTTCATTAAATTGCTATTACTGGCGCAACTTGATTTGTTAGCTGAAGCTCAGTTATGCGATTCCCAACACCTGATAATACCATTTGACGCTATAATACCGGCTTATACCGGCAATCCGCTGCCACCAACGAACTGAATGACCCATATACACCGACAACATTTCATTTCTGACAACATTTAAGTCGTCACGATAGCATTTGCCACTCAGACACTCGTACTCACTCACTCACTCACTCGTTGTGACGTATTTCAATGTAGGTGCGTTCGTTTATCATCGCAAATGAAATTGTAATGCGGCCCAATGTGCCTGCCGCCCGCCCTCTCTCCGCCCGGTGCTCCACGACTTCCGACTGTACTTGGCATTTCGCTATGTAATCATAAAATTGTGTGAAAGTTTATTAATGAGCAGAAGCACTTCCGGCATTTAACCGCCTCCCAGCCCCCGCCACACACCATCCGCATCCGCAACAACCTGGACGGGCGAGGAAAACTAAATCAACCTGCCAAACAGGCCAGCAATCCGTCCAGCAGTTCTTACAACGCACCAGTAAGCCATGCCATGCCATCACCGAGCGTCAGCCGTCCTCCCCTTACCAAACAAAGAGACTAAGTACATATTAGAATTTAGCATTTAAGTGTCCTTAAGAAGCTTTGTGCGTAATATTCAGTGGCGGTTGGGTGGGTTGGTTTAAATAGCGTCATAAGTGTTTACTACTCCATTGTATTTGGGGTATTTGCGCCGCCGTCACCGCCACCCGTAGTAGTACACACATAGCCAGCTACAATACAAGTTGGTGTTATTTGGTCTATTAGCAGTATTATTAAAGCGTATTATGGTGTCTACGTGCTCACAAATGGTACACACTTGTGTACTCGAGCACATTATAATGCTCGAGGTATGAACCCGGCCAACAATTGCCATACAAATAATAAAACAATAGACGGCTAAACATACTTATTCATAATTAATATTTGCCTGCATTGTTTACCAATTTCCAAATTAATACATATTTAAATTGGCATTACGGAGCGTAAATATTTAATGGCTATGCAAATGAATGTGCTCAGCGGGGTGTGGGGATGAAGGCGGGTGGTGTCAAATATGCAAAATACCTCAATAGCATTAGAATTAGAATAGAATTATGGATTATGGATAGAGGAGAGTTGTCAGGAACTAAGAAGTTTTTCGCCAAAAGTACTGAACGATAATAAAAATCATGGGGAGGTTAGCGGCATTGCGTTGAAACAATGGACCTTTGAAAAGCTTGAATTATAAACAAGTAAAAACTAGTAAGGAAAGCTAAAGTCGGGCAGGGCCGGCTATATGATACCCTCAACTTCTAAGGTTTTTATTGTCAAACCCATATGTTTTGTAAAACATCATAAAAATCGCTTAAGACTGGACAACAATTTCGACCTGTACTTTGAAGACTAGATGACAGAAAGCCTGGCGGGCTGTCAAACGGTCAGTCCAACTGACAAACGGATAGACGGACATAGAGAAATAGATTTAGAAAGTGACGACAAATGAATATGTTGATGGTTGACCTTATAATTATACACTCCACGAGAGTATTAAATGTGCATTTGTTTGTAACACCCAAAAGGAAGAGTGATATACCCATTGTTAATTATACCGATCGACTTAGAATCACTTTTTGAATCTATTTAGCAATGTCCGTCAGTCTGTCCATCTATTGTTGTAATCACGATACAGGTCGCAATTGTAGCCAGAACCAAGCGAAACTTTGCACAACGAAGTTTTTTCGGGACAAGGACGAACGCTATTTAATTTGAAGAAAATCGGTTCAGATTTAGATATAGCCCCCATACGAATTTCACTCCCGATTTGACCCTTTTCACTCTATTTCACACATATTTCAACAGATTTTCTTCAAAATTGGCAAAACACCCTATATTTCAAATGGAAACACTTGTGGTAAAAATGTGTTAGATCGGTTCAGATTTATATATAGCTCCAATACAAATTACGCTCCCAATTTGAATTTTTCCGCTCCAGAATCCACATATTTTAACAGATTTTCTTCAAAATTGGCAAAACATCTTATATTTAAACTCGAAACACTTATTATTCTCGATTTGACAAATTGGACAAGGTCATATTATGCTGTGATTAGGAAACATACAAAAAATTTTCCGTTTTCACTTTTTTACTGAATTGAATTGTATTCCGATAAAAAGTGGAGTGTATCATATAATCGACCCCGCCCGACTTTAGCCTTTCCTTACTTGTTATACCCTACACCACTTCGTGGACTAGGGTATTATAAGTTAGTTTCGCACCAAATGTTTGTAACACCAAGAAATAATCGAGCTAGCTGATTCGATTTAACGATGTCTGTCTGTCCGTCCGTCCGTCTGCTGTCCATCTAAACTTGTTCGCACTCTACAGGTCGCAATTGTTGTCCGATTGTCAAGAAACTTGGAAGAAGTTATTTTTTCTGGCAACAACCATCGATATTGAATTTGGAGGAAATCGGTTCAGATTTAGATATAGCCGCCATTCCACTCTAAAATGCACATATTGTACCCGATTTTCTTTAAAATTGGCAGAACATTTTATAATCGAACTTGAAACACCTATGCTGAAAGTCGGTAAGATCGGTTCAGATTTAGATATAGCCCCCATACAAATGTCGCTCCCGATTTGACATTTTCGGCTCTAAAATCCACATATTGTACCCATTTTTCCTTAAAATTGGCACAACATCTTATAATCCAACTTAAAACACCTATGCTGAATGTGGGTAAGATTGGTTCAGATCATACAAATGTTGCTCGCGAATGTTTAACCGATTTTGGCCATACTTTACATATTATATTTCACAAATAAGCATACATGGTGAAAGCGGGTCACATCGTTCCAGGTTTCAATAAACCCCCATACAAATGTCCTTTCCGATTTAACATTTTTTGTCAAACACATATTTACAGGATGCAAAAATCCTTCCCGATTTCACTTTTTTTACCGAATTGAATTGTAATGAGATAGAAAGTCCGTCCTTCTTTAGCCTTTTCCTACTTGTTTGAGAGATGCCCATATGTCCATACTTTGGTATAACCCAAATGGGGCCCCATTCTGATCTATTCTAGCTCTAGAAACTACATTTTACATCGGATCTTAATAAAATTTTGCAGATCATTGTATTTTTTCAAATATATAGGCCCATGTTTTGGACCAGGCCCAAAATGTTGTTAAAGGCCCCCTTTTGAAATGTCGGCCCGATTCATCCTATTACTACTGTATAATTTTATTTGTCTGTCGGATAATTGGATCAATTACCATATTCGTTAAATATGACTAAAGATGAATTTATAGTAACTGTATAATTTATATGAACTGCATAAAATTGCTCCCATGAAATAACTGGGTTTAGTAATCAAAGGGAAGTACATACGCAGGGAGTGGTGTAGGGTATTATATAGTCTGCCCCGCCCGATTTTAGCCTTTCCTTACTTGTTTTTATTGTTTATGTTATAGTTTGGGTCGAGGTCCTTAATGAGTAAAAAGTCGTAGTATTCTTTTTTAATTTTTATTTATTGTTGCCCAATATTTCGGCTAACATCGTTAGTCATCTTCGGGGGATTTAACAAAAACATAAATATTATTCTTAAATTTAATTCAAAAAAAATCATTTGAAATTCTAAACTCGTCATTTGTAATTCAAAAGACACCATTTGAAATTCAAAAGTCGTCATATGAAATTCAAAACTCGTCATTTGAAATTCAAAACTCGTCATTTGTAATTCAAAATACACCATTTGAAATTCAAAAGATTCCATTTGAAATTCAAAAATGTAAAGAAAATTATTTAAGAAAAATATACACTAGGTGGGATAGCATTTATTTTTCCTTCAAATTTGGATATTCAGCAGCTTTGAAATCAGATTTTATAAAATGATAAGCAACTAATAATGATAATGACGTAAAATGTCGGTAATTTCATATATAGTTTCATCACTTCATCTTCAGCTTTTAATTTAATCTCATCTCTATAACATCACTTTTTCTGGGTGTGTATTCTAAAATCGAAACAAATTTCTCAATGGGTAATGTTCTTATTTTTATATCCTCACTCCACAGACTTTCTATGCTATTTGATCCATGTCCGTCTATCTATCAATCTAAATGGGCGTAAATCTGTTTTCTAATCAGCAGAATATTAAAATTTACAAGAATAAATAAATGCTAAATAATACAATCTAATGTTTATGTTGCTTAAATAATTTAGTTTACCCTTTTTCAATTACAAATGGAATAATTTTTGAATTTCAAATGAATACTTTTGAATTTCAAATGGTGTGTTTTGAATTACTTATGACGAGTTTTGAGTTACAAATGATGGCTTTGAATTACAAATGATGAGTTTTGAATTACAAATGAAGAGTTTTGCATTTCAAATGATGTCTTTTGATTTTCAAATGATGTCTTTTGAATTTCAATGATGTCTCTTGAATTACAAATGACGACATTTGAATGCAAATGTTGTCTTTTGAATTACAAATGACGAGTTTTGAATTTAAATTGACATTTTTTTAAGTTTAAATGGAATTTTTGAATTTCAAGTGATATTTTATTAATTCCAAATTGAATTTTTGAATTTCAACTGGTGTCTTTTGAATTTCAAGTGATGTCTTTTGAATTACAATTGAAAAAGGTGTAGTGTATATTGTCTAATTGTTTTATATATTTTTGGTGTTGCTGTGTCCTCATTTCTCTCATTGGTATGGTGTGGGAAGTCATTCTTTCTTAATATGGTGCGTATTTTCTGTTTGTTATATTCATGGAATTCTTTGTCACTTATCGCTAAAACCCTGGATATGAAATTCGACGCTGTGTTTATTATGGGCTTCTTGGATGTTTTGAATAGAGATTTTATTAATCTTCATGATGCTGTTGTTTTCTGGTACCAGGCAAGTTTAAGTTTGTTTACTTCTTTAATTATCAGTGAGTCCAAGTATGGTATCTTATTGTTAATTTCCTCTTGCATCGTGAATTGTATTTGTTTGTTGTATGAATTATGTATATATAGTGTATTTTCTATGTCCCTTTTCTTTATTATTCCAAATAGGTCGTCAACATACTTGGTCAAGAATTTTGGTTTACGGTTCATGATTGAACGCAGAATATCTGCTATCACCGGGGAAACATTCCATAGGCATGCCTTTTTGTTGTCCATATATTTTGTTTCCGTACTTAAAATATCGATAACCTTTTATGTAAATGCTTAATATTTCTTTGAATAGTCCTCGTTGTATTTGGATACATTTTTCCAGAATGTCCCATTTTTCTTCAATCGTCTTAATGACTAGATTTATCGGAAATAAGGAGGCCACTTCAAAGGAAATTAGTACTTCATCGTGTTCTATTTGTATGTTGTTTAGTTTTGATTTAAAATCTATTGCGTCCTTGGTATTATAACGAGGACCCTTTGTCAAGTTGTTTAACATATATCCACAATATATCTAGAAAGTTCATAAGTCGGTGAATTAGTCGATGAGCAAATGGGCCCTAAAGGAACTCCGTCTTTGTGTATCTTAGAAGTCCACATAAAGAGTGATTTTTTTGAGGTTAGGATTTTCATGCATTAGTATTTGACAGATCGCGTGGGATTTCAGACATGGTGTCAAAGAGAAAGATGCTCAGTATGCTTTGACATTTCATCATGAATCGTCTTACAAACGAACAACGCTGGCAAATTATTGAATTTTATTATCAAAATGCGTGCTCTGTTAAGAAAGTTCATCGCGCGCTTCCATTTTATGGTCAGTCTAATCGACCCACTGAAGCGGCTATTCGGGCTATTGTGACTAAATTTCGCACCAAATTTACATTGTTGGACATTAAACCACCAACACGCTTACGTAGAGTGCGAACTGAAGAAAATATCGCAGCTGTATCGGCCAGTGTTAATGATGACCACCAATTTTCGATTCGTCGCCGTTCGCACCAATTGGGTCTCTGTTACTCAAAAACGTGGAAATGCCAAAATTGGACTAAGCGGATGGACCACCTAAGACGCAGCCGCGGTCAACATTTAAATGAAATTATCTTCAAAAAGTAAATGTCATGGACCAATCTAACGTTTCAAATAAAGAACCGATGAGATTTTGCAAATTTTTTGCGTTTTTTTTTTAAAAAAGTTATCAAGCTCTTAAAAAATCACCCTTTATAAGGTTACTTTCTATATATGTTTGTGTGCCACAAAATTTGAAATCAATTTTTGAAAGCTTTTTTCTCAACCAATTTTGCTCAAATTTTGCACACTTAATCATTTTCGATGACAATACAAGTAAATGGAAAAATTTGACCAATTGGACAAAGGGGCGTGGCACCTCCCATACGAAGTTAAAACCTATTATTGAATATTGTCAGTTCTATGACACCTAGAGTGCTGAAATTTTGTGTAAGTGCATATACCATCAATGTGCATAGTTGTGCCAAAAAGGGGCGGTATTGGAAAAGTGGGCGTGGCACCTCCCATACGAAGTTAAAACCTATTATCGAATATTGTCAGTTCTATGACACCTAGAGTGCTGAAATTTTGTGTAAGTGCATCTAGCATCAATTCGCATAGTTGTGCCAGAAATGGGCGGTATTGGAATAGTGGGCGTACCACCTCCCATACGAAGTTAAAACATATTATCGAATAGTGTCAGTTCTATGACACGTATAGTGCTCAAATTTTGTGTAAGTGCATCTAGCATCAATGTGCGTAGTTGCGCCTAAAATGGGCGGTAATGCAAAAGTGGGCGTGGTACCTCCCATACAAACCACAAATTAAAAATCTATTATTTCTGCTCCTGATAATTTAATTTTTCCTTCTACAAAAGATAACTAAAAAAGAATTTCTAGGCCCAATAGAATTCTGCTTGCATAAAGCATGGATTTGAAAAAAATTTTTTTTTTGATTTACTAGTTCCGTTTTACATCCCTCAGATTTATTTTAGACCTTGCAAGAGGTCGACTTGCCGACTTATGAGTTACTTTCAACCATTATGGTTGGATTGGTGGTTCCTTTTCTGCAACCTAAATAATAAAAACAAAAGCAAACCGCTACGATTTTGAAAAAGTGTTTATATCTTATAGCCTTTTTTAGACTTGCGGAGAAATCGAATTGAAATCTACCTTAGATCAATTTCAGTTGTCAGATCACATACAAATTTGCCAGTAGCAATCGAGCTAAGCACATCGGCTGGCTATAAACTAAAAAACCAACCCAAGCCACTTTGCGAATATGGAAAATGTAGTTATCTGATAGCAGTTCTCAACAGTTTTAGTCGGTAGTGCTGATCATACCGGTTTTTGAGATATTTCTTGTTTTTACAAAGATGTACTCCAACATATTTAAATTCGTTAGGAATTTATTATTAAATAAAAAACTTGCAAAACACATAAATTTCCCAGCATTTTAAAATAACAGGCAGCAACATAAACAATATCGTCTAATTTTCGATTGTACTCTCCCACAAATACATTTAAACGGAATGTAACGAACACCACATTCATCTCACTGCCAGGTTCCACGCCCCTCCCGGACCAACAGCAGCAGGAGTAGAAGAACAAAAGCGTATATTTTACATTTAAATTCAGTGCATTGCTCCAAATGGCGTATTCAAACTATCACCGCCGCCGCCGTCGCCGCCAAGGATACGTTTCCTTTGTTCCCACAGCATATTTTCGTCGTTAATATTCTTCATGGCATGGCTGCCTTGTAGGGCCATGCAGACCACTTCGCTGGCGAGCAGTGCTTGCACCGAAAAAAACAACATCAGCACCAGCAGGGACGAGATGGCGTTGTGCGCCTCATAGACTGCAGCGCTGCTAAACAGCGCGAGGAGTTCCCCAACATTGGCCAGCCAATTCTGCACAAATGTTATTATCCATGGAACGGAGCACATCCAGCAGTACTTTGCTCGGACGCCCATCATTGATTCCTCGAAATTTGCTAATGTTCGACCATAAATCCCGAAGTCCACGCCCCCCAAGCAGCCGCCGCCGCCACCGCCACCATGACAGTATCCCAGCAAGGCGATTGTCGCAAAGAACGTCGACTCGAAGAGCGTCACTGGCGTATGATGATGCATGCGAATGATGCATGTTGATTGCTTTGCGGAGGAGAAAAACGATTTGGGCACCCAGTGTACGTCGATATCAATGGCCGGACGCAGGAGTGTGGACCAAAGCAAAAGTTGAAGATACACAAAAATGAGCACAACGGCGGCAACCAGTTTCATAAATAAATTTTGTTGCGGTTTTGCTGACATGTTCTTCCGGTACAATGAGATTCAGTGGATGTTGCTGCTAGTGCTGTTACAGTTTTCCGGTTTGTTTTGGTTTTTTCTGTCTTTGTTTTTGTTGACGTTCCGACGTTGCTTGTGGCTGACTGCCGGCGTGCACCACAATTTCAATGGTTATTTATTGTTATGGCTGCTGGCATACAGTGACTATTTTAATGAAGAATAATGGTGCACAATTACGTATTTGATAGAATTCTTACTTTTTGAAGTACAATATTTTGAGTAGCAATTTTCAAACATGTACGATGAGAGTATTGTTTTCTGTTTTGTTTGTTTTGGGAGAACTTCAAAGAATTTCAAGATATGTATTATACGTATTTATAAATACGCCTTGGTATGTATTTTATTTGGAAAATATTCAAATGTTTTATTTTCAATATTGCTCTTATGGTTCATGGCAACGAAGAGAATATAGTCACAGTTGACTGTGCTTGTATTATTCTGAATACTGGGCTAATAATTTCAAATATTCTGCACATTGTGTGGGGCTTTGTAAAAATCTCAGTTATACAACAATTTTACCTTACTTTTCCTGCCTGTATTTTTTTATTTTTGAGTTTTCTTAAAATTCAACTTTTCTCGATATTTTTGGTTTCGATAACTCGAAACTTAACGAGAATTGTTACCCAATTTTTCGCCTTTTTCAAATGATCTAAAAAATAAAAAATCTATTTTTATACCCTCCACCTCCAGGATGGGGGTATACTGACTTTGTCATTCCGTTTGTAACACCTTGAAATATCGACCTGAGACTCTATAAAGTATATATATTAGGGCGGGTTGATTTGTATGGATGAAAAAAAAATCATATAAACGTAATCTACATTAAATTCTAAGAAAATTCTCCGAAGAAACCATGGGTCTAAAATCAAAACCTAATCTGCGTCTCTTGACTTGAAAATTTTTACTTGGGTGAATATTTTTTTTAATGAAAAAAAATTTTTGAGTGTAGGAAGAATATAAAGTACAAAAGAACTACCTTCCCAGCAAAAACTCTCATTGCCAAGTAATGAGGGGAATAAGGCAAAACCAAAAACCTTCACTACTTATTTTTCAGATCCGTTTCTAATTATTTTTATAAAGGGATGGTAAAAAAATAAGTACTTCCACGCACGCTTATAAAAAGTTAATATATAAGTACTGGTTGGTGAGTATGTTAGTTGACGTTGTTGTGTGTTGTGGTTGGAGGTTTGAACACACACAGAAAAACATTTCTTGCAACTTCAACTTATTGCAACTTTATTATATTTCAAATTTTGTATGATAAACAACGACACCACGACAAGCGAACGTATGCACAAAAAAGTACAGTTTTCTTGTTATAACAAAAGGATCAGAACAATAAGAAGAATGGTGAATGTGTTTTCCTTTCTTCTTATTGTTGTTGTGTTGATAAGATAGTATTACAATACTATTTTAACAATAAAATAAAACATTTTTTAATTCCAATCTTTATGATTCTGCAAAGAAAAAACTCACATTCCGCGTAACATGCGCACGCTTCGCTTGACATGAAGCAACTAAAATTTCTTCATCAATCGAAAATATCTTCGAGTGACGGTCGCGGCAACATCGAAATGGCTGAATGACAAAGCTACACAAAACATGGATGTGTTGTTACCAATAACTACTTTTTTAAGCCATTATAAGGAGTCCATTATTTCATACTTCAAAATAATGCAGGGCGTAATGGGCTGTCATTACTAGGTAATGCAAATAATAATGAGGTGGCATTACCGAGTTTTTGCTGGGTTACTAAACTAATTTTATTCAGCAAATTCGATTTCTTTCTGGAAAAAGCTATTTTTTCTAACATTTATTTTTTTTGGTAAAGGCGGGCATATAAATTTTCTATACTAATTTCTAATTTTCCATGGTTTCTTCCATTAAAAAAGCGAAGAATAACGAGGAGTTTATATTTCATTACAATTTTAAAAGGTCAAAATCCTTGGATTGCACCATATCAAAATGGCCTAATGTTATTTTGGTATTCAAAGAAAAATTCCATTTTTTGAGATAAATGATCGGATGTTTATTTCATGATAAAGAGAAAGGTATGCCGTTAATAATGAAAAACAACATCAGCCAAATAGCCACCACGGTACGCTTACAGGACCATATCCTTTTCATGAAATTTTCCATAACCAAATCGCAAAGTGGCTGCGCTATGTCCTCGATAGGCTCACGAATTCTATCTTTGAGGTCTTGAATCGAAGCTGGGCTGTTGGCGTAGACCTTATCTTTCACGTGGCCCCAAAGGAAGAAGTCTCAAGGTGTTAAATCACAAGATCTCGGTGGCCAATGTGAGGATGTGATCACATCTTCGATAGATAACACGGTTCGGAAACTCTTCTCGTAAAAGAGCAATGGTCTTGTTGAAAGTAAACGTTGTCCAGATCAATACCATCCAACTCTGACCATAGAAAATCATTAATCATCTCTCGATAGCGCAATCCATTCACCGTAACTGTTGATCCAACCTCATTTTCGAAAAAGTATGGTCCAATGAACCCGACGGACCATAAACCTAACCAAACAGTCACACGATGAGGATGGAGAGGCTTCTCAACCATAACTCTTGGGTTTTCCTAGCCCCACATGCGACAATTTTGCTTGTTGACGTAGCCGGCGAGGTGGAAATGGGTCTCATCAGTCAAGATGATTTTTCAATGGAATTCCGGATCATTTTCATTCATCTCAAGAACCCAATCAGCAAAGACACGACGTTGTTGATAATCGGCCGGCGTGAGATCTTGTGTTAACTGAACTTTATAAGCCTTAAGACCCAAGTCTTTATGCAAAATACGGTGTAATGACGTTTGTGGAATGCCCAATTCCAATATTCTCAGGTGTTCTTGAGGGACCTGCACGGGTTTTATGCTTCACATCACTAACTTGTCCCAACAGCTCGAATTTTTCCACCAATTTCTGTATTGCGGTCCGACAAGGTGCTTCACGACGATACAAAAACGCTTTAGTTTTGCGAACTGTGACTGCAAGATTTTGACCATTTTTATACCCTACACAACTTCGTGTAACACAAAGAAATAATCGAGCTAGACCCACCTTTAAGTATACCGATCGGCTTAGAATAACCAGCTGAGTCGATTTAACGATGTCTGTCTGTCCGTCCGACTGTCCGTATGCTGTCCATCTAAGCTTGTTCGCACTCTACAGGTCGCAATTGTTGTCCGATTGTCATGAAACTTGGCAGAAGTTATTTTTTCTGGCCAAGGACGATCGGTATTGGTTATTTGGAGGAAATCGGTTCAGATTTAGCTATAGCCCCCATACAAATGTCGCTCCCGATTTGACATTTTCCGCTCTAGAAACCACATATTGTACCCGATTTTCTTTAAAATTGGCACAACATCTTATAATCCAACTAGAAACACCTATGCAGAAATTGGGTAAGATCGGTTCAGATTTAGATATAGCCCCCATACAAATGTCGCTCCCGATTTGACATTTCCGCTCTAGAAACGACATATTGTACCCGATTTTCTTTAAATTTTGCACAACATCTTATAATCCAACTAAAAAACCTATGGTGAAAGTGGGTAAGATCGGTTCAGATTTAGATATAGCCCTCATATACAGTGGTGGTCACGAGTTTAGCACACTTCACATGTGTTGTTAATATACCAAATAATTTGTTCTGATAATGAACTCTGCGCAAAATATTTGTTTTTTAGTGTTGCTTATGGTGTGATCAGTAAGCCCAATAATTTTTTTCGAATTATTTTGTGCCTTTTCTTCGTACTCTCATGTTTTTGCAAGTAATTCGTAATCTGGGCTGGACACAAATTTAGCACATTTGATAAAAGTTGTTATTTTCTATTTATTTTTGCGTTTAAATTAATTAATTGGTATGTTTGGGTAATTTTTACTCAAATGGAAGTTATTATTTAACAAAATTTATAATTAGACATTGCTAAAGGAAAATAGTACATAGAGGCGCAGCGTCAGGTTATTATGCAATTGAACGACAGTGGAAGTACCGCTGGGGATATTGCAAACATTATAAATTGGTCCAGACAGATTGTGTACAATATACTAAGCCATTTTGGCACTTATGGGAGCATCAAAAATATTGCAAAATGTCCTACGCCGAGAAAAACAAGCAATAAATCGGATTTTTAATTTATAGAACCTGCGTAGCAGATCCATTTAAAAGCTCAACTGTGATTCAGAGAGATTTTTCGGCAAAAATTAACATTAGCATTTCCTCAAGAACCATAAGAAGAAGAACCAATGGAAAAAATTTACTTGGTTGCATTGTTCAACCTAAGCCAGACGTATCAAAATATGGCTTACAGTGTCAAATTTAATCTTATCAGGATCATTTAGAAAGATCCAAGATTTTTGGGAAAATATCGCCTGGATTGGCGAATCGAACATTTGTCGGTGCGGATCTAATAGGAAACAATACGAAGTGTGCCCTCCAAACATGCAGCACAACCCAAAGTACAAATCTGAGACGGTAAAGCTTGTTGGCGAAAATCTGATGGTGTATACTGCGTTTTCTGGACACGGCGTTTGTCCGATACACAAAATCGATGCACTAATGGATCAGAATATTTACAAAAATCTATTTGGTGATACTATGATAACATATTCAGATAAAGACATGCCAATTAAGTGGCGTTTTATACACAACAACCGACCAAAACATACTTCACGCCAGTTTGGGGCTGAACAAAATAGATTTTTAAAAATGGTGCAGCACAGTCACCGGATCTCAATCCTATTGAGAATCTATGGAATGGACTTTAACAACATATTATAGCAATAAAACCCAAAAATTTGTCTGATTTCTTAAATGAAACTCTAAATTCATGATATGCTATTCCAATGGAGCGTTTTACGTCTCTAGTGGAGAGTATGTCCAGTAGATGTACAGCTATTACTCAAAATAGTTGTTATCCAACCAAATATAAAATTTATAATAAAATGTATTGGTTAGTTCAGTTTTTTTCCGATTTGATTAAAGTTTTTTAAATTTGTGCTAAATTACTGTCCAATCACTTTTCGTATTATTTTTACTTTAAATTGCATAAAATTAAAATGCAGCATAAGAACCGAACAAAAACAACGTTAAATGGTCATCTTATCGTACGTAATATTTTAGAAAACATTCCGGTCAAAAAACATAAAGTTGAAGTTGAAATATTTGCTTTATAAAGTTACATGTGGTGACTGTGCTAAATTCGTGACCACCACTGTATTTCAACTAAGAAGACATATTATGATAGTCAAATATATGGGTCCATATTTTGGTATAACCCCCATACAAATTGGGCCCCCATTCCACTCTATTACATCTCTAGAACCCACATCGTGCATTAGATCTCGATATAATTTTGCATATCATGTCATATTTCAACTAAAAATACCTACTTTGAAAGTGATCTATATGGAACCTCTTTTTAATGTAGAGCCCTTACAAATGGCCCAATTTTAATTGTTACCCCTCAAGAACGTTATTTTTACATAGGATTTTTTTTAAATTTTGCAGATTATATTATATTTCAGAATATATGTGTCCACACTTTGGAATAACCCAATAACCCATTCTACTCTAATACAGCTCTAGAAACTACGTCTTACATCGGATCATGATATATTTCAACTATGAATACCTACAGTGAATGAGAAATATATAGGCCCATGTTTTTAGCCGGTGTTGTTGTAGACCTCCTTTCAAATGTCGGTCCGATTCATCCTATTACTACTGTATAATTTGTATTTGTCTGTCGGAAAATTGGATCAATTTTTTACCATATTCGTTAAATATGACTAAAGATGAATTTATACTGTATAATTTATATGAACTACATAAAATTGCTCCCATGAAACACCAGGGTTTAGTAATAAAAGCGATGTATATACGCAGGGAGTGGTGTAGGGTATTATATAGTCGGCCCCGCCCGACTTTAGCCTTTCCTTACTTGTTTATAGTGAATTTTAATAATTTCAATGCGTTGTTGAAGAATGTATCGTTCCTCTTGTTGGAAAACCCTGTATAATCTTTTGCAAAACATGGGGTGTATATACATTTTATTGGACTCAAATTTAGTAGAAATAATTAATTTTTCGTTATTTGAAATCATTACTACTTCCATCATTTGTTAATAAAGAAATCGCCTACTTCTCATCAAGTTGCCGACAATAGCCCGCCAATTCATCCAGGGTACATGATTTGACGCAGCATTCATCGTGCACACCGGTTACATGGCGATGTCTGCGGGTCTTGGCCAGAATGTTGAGGCCATCCCCAAACAGTATATCCTGCAAAAGGGAATCCGATTTGAAGGGTGTGTCATCTTCGATTTCGTTGAATATATTCACAATATCCAAGTCATCGGGCACTGTAAAATGAAAAAGGTTTAAACGATTATCGCACACAATTTTAACAAGACTGAATCAATATAAATGTCATACATGGTTTGACAATCGACTTCTTATTGATGCCCATGTCATTGAACCCATTTTCGCACACCGCGTCCAGAAGTTGAGTCAAATATTTGCCACAAACACGGGCGCCATGAATTTCATAGAGTACCGCAAAAAATATGACAAAACTCAATAGTTTCATATTTGTTGAAGAATAATTTTCTAAGAATGTGAATAATTTATAATTGTTATGTCCTCGACGACTTATTGGGAACTGTTGTATCGTTGAGGTAATACGGAGATTATTTATAGTACGCGAAAGCATCGATGCCGCGCGACATGTATAATTTCATACGTGTTTAAGCAATTTTATTTTTATTTTTCGCCCACTCACAATGGAAAAGGAAAATGTTGACATTACTTCGATAAGACACTATTTGCGACATAAAGGATGACTAAAAATGCATTATTAAGTCGTTTTAGTTTACGACTGCGAGTTTGTCGGGTTAATAAGGCATGAGATTTTACAAATATATCATATCTTCCTCTAAAAGATAATATTTTTTCGATTTCTGGAGATTGTCCTCTTTCAGTTGAAACCCATATTGACATAAATAAACTGATGGGTAGGTATATTAAAATAATATATTAGGAATTGTTTATGCTTCAAAATTTAAAGTCCTGTGCAAAGGAGAAAATTTCAAATAGAAAAATTTCAAATATAATTGTATAGACCACTAGCCGGATATTAGGATGGGTCGCAGTTCATTAAAATACAATTTTCAAGGTACAAATATTAAAATAATAATTTAGGAATTTTTTATGCTTCAAAATTTGAAAGCACCTTAAATATTAATTTTAATTCTTGTTTTAGAATATCTTATTATAATTGGACGTTTATAGTAATTTCTTCCTCACTCTACAGAGTAGGAGGGTATATATAATTTGGAACAGGAACAAAAGTGTAACGCATTGATGGAGTGACTTAAGACCCTAAGTATGTTTGAGCCAAATCCGTTTCACAACTTTTTAAGGTGTTTGAGCCATGTCCGTCCGTCCGTTTGTCTGGCTGGCTGGTGTAAGGAATTGATTCAAACTTTGGATATGCTAATATTTTTCCCAAACTTAGTTTAAGTTCGAAGATGGGAAAGAGGTTTGCCACGCCCCCTCCAGTACCTACCACACAAATTACGCGAAACTACGTAAAATTAAAACTGCTATTACTTTTATACTAATGATCGGAATACTAAGAAATTTGGTATTTAGCAATGCTTTTTTAGTGGTTACATTCTCATGGAATATGGGCGATATTGCCACACCCCTTCTGATACCTACCCCCACAAAGTGGCCTAAACTTTGGTAACAATAAAACCGACATAACATCCACACGGGTAGTCAAAATCATTTGCAATTTGATATTTGAAAATGTTTTTATATACCCCCACCTCCAGGATGGGGGTATACTAACTTCGTCATTCCGTTTGTAACACCTTTAAATGTCGACCTGAGACCCTATAAAGTATATATATTACTGATCGTGATAAAATTCTAAGACGATCTAGCCACGTGCGTCCGTCCGTCCGTCTGTTGAAAGCACGCTAGCATCTAAACGAAAGGAGCTAGGACGTCCAAATTTTCCATAAATGTGACTTATAGTCGTAGATCGGTTGGGATTGAAATGTGGCGAAATCGGCCCAAAGGGAAACATTTTTCCCTCACAAGGACTAAAAATACCCATAATATTCCCTAATATTTTAGAGCATATAAACACATTTTTTCAATGTCTGTTTGTAAATACTTACTTGATGTTGGGTGTGCGCATTCCACCTTTAACAAAAACGCGCACCATAAAGTGATCTTTATTCGTAGGGGGTGAAATGGGGCGACAAGGGATAAAAAAGGTACATATCAAACGAGAACAGCTAGAAACACGAAATTCGGTGTGTACATTCCTCTAATTGCGTAGATACATAATATAAAAGTATTTTTTCCAAATTCGTACTATTAAGGGATAAAAAAGGGAATAGAGGGATAAAAATGGTACCAACCACATGGCAGCAGCTAGAGTCATGAAATTCGGAGTATATATTCCTCTAACTGCGTAGACACGAAAAATACAAGGTTTTTTCCAAATTCGTACTTTCAAGGAATACAATGGGTACAGAGGGATAAAAATAGTACAAACTAAACAACTATAGATAGAATGATGAAATTCGGTGCGGACATCCCTCTATTTGCGTAGACACGTAAAATAAAGAGATCTTAGATGGTCGTAATCTTGAGGGAGTAAAATTGGAAAAAGGGGATACAAATGGTACCAGCCAAATGGCCGCAGCTAGAATCATGAAATTCGGTTTATACATTCCTCTGACTGCATAGACACGCAAAATAAAATTCGTACTTTTACGGAAAAACTTGGTTGAATCATGAAGTTAAGTTATTTTGCACTGTGTACGTGAGATAATCGATTTTCAAAATTTGTACTTTTTGAATTAAAATAGAATGGAAATACAACCAACTGTAGCACTAAGTAGTGGGTGCTACAGGCTTAAATAACAATATTTATGGTATTTAAGCTTTTTTGAAAATATAAATATAAGAATATTTATTTTTAGAATTTACTTGAAGTATTATTTCGATATATATAGTGTAAACGTATTGGTAGCCTTATCTTATCTTAAACGCATATTCGGCAAGTGAGTTGTGCTTATCTTTCGTTTATGAGAATCATCTCCTTATAGAGGCCGGGTTTGATGTTGAAAAGTCGCTGCGAAGCCACTTGAAAAGACTTTAGACATGGTCGAAATCATTACCGTGGTAGTCTGCAGCCAAGTACTAAATGTCAACATGTCATTTGTAAATAAATTTGCATTCTATTAAATATAGATGCAAAATGGTCTTGAGCCAGGACAATATCCCAGTTCAAATCAAATATTGATTACAGACCAAAAATAGAAACGAAAAAAACTAAAACAATGTTATATTTATTTATAACATTAGTTTTTCAATATTTGGTTTGGCTATATTAAAAAAATTATATTTTTCTGTAATATTACTGCACTTCTACGAAAACCAACAGGCACTGTGGAATGCAATCCATGGTGGAGGGTATATAAAGTTTTTACTTGTTTGTGTTGTCATTTATTTTGGTTTAAGACCAAAGGTTGTGCTGAAGTCTTCAGCAGAACCCAAAAATTAGCAAAAAGGCAAAGTTTCGATGGACGCTACCCCAGCTCGTCAGAACTTTCGCAACGAATGTATGTCTTTGACTTAAATCAGGGTTCATATTAGTACCAGCGGTCACATATGACAAATGAGAAGCGCTGTTTAACAAAATATTCCACCGAACTAAGTCGACACACTAAATATATCACTTTGCCAATTCAATGTTATGCATGTGCTCGCATCGCTCGCAACAATGCAAAGGTTGTTTTTATAACTTACTTGTTTTTAATAACTTATTTTACAAATTATTTCTTAGCAATAATTTAAAATTAGGTGTCACTTGGAAAAAGCAGAAAAAAATGATTATAAACGTCCAATATTTCGACTAATAACTTACAAGCCAAAAATAAACAAGTAAAAAAGGCGTTAAGTTCGGCCGGGCCGAACTTTATATACCCTCCCGCTAATATTAAAATTTTGCAAACATTTTCAATTTGTTTTTTTAATTTAACGTGTTTTACCGAAATACGTAAATTTTTATAGAATAATATCGATCTTTCAAAAAAACATGGACGAATTTTAACCCTATTAAATTTGTTGTAGCTTTATTTACAACATTGGTGTCCATTGGGTGACCCCCAATGAAATTTTCTGTGAAATTTGTTCATTGAACATTTGGATTCTTAAATGTTCTTTTCGAAATTACTTTTTTGATTTTCTCGAAAAAAGCTCCAAACTGACCCATAAAGAGAGGAGGTTTAAGATATTCCACAAAAATGATTCTCACAAAATTCTGACAATAAGAATTCTCTCTCTCTTACAACACTTTTCTCACTTAATATCCTTCCTACCTTCGACCACAAAATGAAAACTTTGATCAACCGTAAAAAGAAATTCAGACCCGCTGGACTATAAGTTTATTTTACAAAAATGAACTACTCAACATGCCCTTTCAGAATTAAAGGGTCGCTACTCTGTTCCAAAAATTTTGTTGAGCAGTGTAATAGTTTAAATATCTGTTCTGTTGAGCAGATATTTAAACTTTTCACAGGGTGGAAATCATGATAGTGGTAGTATGCAGCCAAGTAATAAAGTCGCCATTCCATTCGTAAATTAATTAGCATTCTATAAAATATAGGTGCAGAGCGGTCTTTAGCCAGGAGAATACCTCAGTTGAAATCAAATATTAAAAAAAAATTCTAATCCCCCATCTGTGGTTTCAAAGCTCTGACCCTCTGGTTTTCAGAAATGGCGATATAGGTAAGTCTTATATGGGAAAGGCCACAATGTGTGGGTGTTTAGAAAAGGCGCAACACTACTTCCGTGCTAGGTACGCAAAGAAGACATTTGTTGTTGTGAACAGTAGGAAGGCAAATGCAAATTTGAATATTATTTGCCATCGTCCTTGTTTTGTCCCAAACCAGTGAATTTTTCCATTTCCATTACGCACGTGTATGAAGACGTGTGGCACCTATTGACGTACTTTCGATAACTATAAATAATTTCCGCATTAGCATCGATTCAGACATTCAGCAATACACCGTTGAGAGCACAACAATTGCAAATTTTCCATCGCTAAGAAAAAATATAACGCAACGAATATGAAGCTGTTGAGTTTGGCTATACTTTTTGCAGTTCTCTATGAAATCCATGCAGCTGGCAACCGTGTCTGTGGCCCAAATTTGGCGCAACTCCTGGATGTAGTGTGTGTGAATGGGTTTAATGGATTGGGTATTAGTAAAAAGTCGAGTAACAAACCCGGTATGTCATAAAAAGATTATATTAAAATATAATTCAATATCTATGACGACTGCTTAATATTTTTTTTATTTTACAGTGAACCATGACTTAAATGCTTTAACAGTGTTTAATGAAATTGATGATGAATCACCCTTCAAATCGGATTCCCTTTTGAACGATATGCTGTTCAGTGAACGCCTCAACACCCTGGCCAAGACCCGAAGACATCGTCATGTGACTGGGGTACATGATGAATGCTGCCTCAAACCTTGTACCCTGGATGAATTGGCCGGTTATTGTTTGTAACATGTTGACGACTTAATATTTTCTCGATAATACGATCTCTGAATGTGAATTTTGTTGTTAAGTTTTCCGATGAAATAATAAATTAAAAAATTTAATCATAATTACTGAATTTACATTCAGAAAAAAGTATGAAAATGCTTAATATGGTTTAATGGCCTTTTTTGCATAAATGTAGCTAAAGTCCAAATGATGTGGGCGTTAACTTCTTATTGCAAAACGTAAAATTAAAATAACAAGATTTGACTCGAGGTCCTATTGGAACTATATGACGCGTTTAAATACAAGATTGGCCTAACAAATTTAAATGCATTTTTATACCCATTTATGAATCGATTAAACCAAGTCCGTCGGTCTGTCCGTCCGTTTGTCCACTCAGCTATACTTTTAACCAAAGTACAGTCAATTATTGTCCGATCATAAGGAAACAAACAATGTTTGCATTCTAAGGACGGACAATGTCGATTTTGAAGAAAATATGTCCAAATATATGCATTATAACGTTACAATTCAACAGAAAACATATATGGTAGGAGTGCGTCCCGTCGGTTCAGGTCTATATATAGTTGTCATGTGAATATTTCTCCCAAGTTGCTTATAAACGCTCTGGAAGCCACATATTACAACATATTTTAATCAGATGCACCATTATATTTCACCTGGAAACGTCTGCAGTAAAAGTGGATCACTTCTGCTCATGTTTTGATATTGTGTCCATACAAATGGCTTATCCATTTTTTCATCTATACATCGTATACGTAGCGCATGTATCTGGCCAGATACACACACATTTTGTATGAAGAACGGGAAGTGTTTTGATACAACTCGCAAAGCCGTACAGCAATATTGACCGTACAATTGTAGCTGACAACTTTTTTACTACTTTAGAAGGAGTAAAGCGTCTGGCCTACAAATGGGGGTATATTCACTTAGTCATTCCGTTTGTAACACCTTGAAATATTCATCGGAGACCCTATAAAGTATATATATTCTGGGTCGTGGTAAAATTCTAAGACGATATAGCGGACATGGCTATATCTGTCTGTCTGTTAAAAGCACGATAGCCGCCTAATAAAATGAGCCAGGAGGTTCAAATATTGCCTAAATGTGTCTTATGGTTGTAGATCGGTTGGGATTGAAAGTGGGCGGCCCAGAGGGAAAAATTTTTCCCTCACAAGGACTGAAAATACCCCTAATATTTAGAGTATTTCAGCATGTTTTTTGAACACATTAGCTTCTATTTACTTGATATTTGCAATGCGCATTCCCTTTATAGCATAAAAGGCCACCATAGAGTGTTTTTATTTGTAGGGCGTGAAATGGGACAAAAAGGGATACAAATGGTACCTATCAAACGACAACAGATAGAAACACGAAATTTGGCGTGTACATTCCTCTAATAGGGTAGATACATAATAAAAGTATTTTTATAAATTCGTACTTTTAAGGGGTTAAATGGGGATAGAGGGATAAAAATAGTACCAATTTAACGGCTGCACCTAGAATAATGAAATTCGATGTATACATTCTTCTTATTGCGTAGACACGTAAAATAAAATAACTTTCCAAAATTCGTACTTTATGGGTTCAAATGGAAAAAAGGGGATAAAAATAGTACCTACCAAATGACCGCAGCTAGAATCATGAAATTCGGAGTATACATTCCTCTGACTGCGTAGACACGAAAATAACACGTTTTTTCCAAATTCGTACTATCAAGGCTGCAGGGGATAAAAATAGTACCAACTAAACGAATACAGCTAGAATGATGAAATTCGATGTGTACATCCCTCTAATTGTGTAGATACGTAAAATAAAGAGATTTTAGATAGTCGTACTTTGGAGGGAGCAAAATTGGAAAAAGGGGATAAAAATGGTACCAACAAAATGGCCGCTGATAGAATTATGGAATTCGGAGTATACATTCCTTTGACTGCATAGTCACGTAAAATATTTTTTTTTCAAATTCGTACTTTATTTTGTGCTTTTACGACAAAAAATGGTAGAATCATGAAGTTGTCTTATACTGCGTACGTGAGAGATAAGGTATATTCAAAATTTATACTTTTGAAATTAAAATAGGATCGAAATACAACAAACCAAACGACTGCAGCTGAAAATACACCCAATATTTAGGGTATTTATGATTGCTCCCTTATATTTACTTTATGAATTTAAGTATTATTTCCATTATATATACATAGTATACAAATATTGGTAGCCTTGGCTTATTAAATATATTTCTGATTTTCATACATTTGAAATTTGTTGCGGACATTCTTCTTGTAGCTTGGAAGCACCACAAAGAAAATAAATGTTTTAGCGGGCGAAATGGGACAAAAATGGATAAAATATGTTACCAATGATACGACAGCAGCTAGAATCATGAAATCCTCTAATTGCATCGACACGTAAAATAAAGACATTTTACGAAATTCGTACTTTTAAGGGATATTATTGAAAGAGAGGAAGTTTGAATTAGTAAACAAATATAGTAATGTGCATAAAAATATCACAATTTTCGTAATATGGTACTGTGCTTCTATGTAAAGTCGACATCCTTTAATCTGCTGATAATACTGTGGAATGCACTCCGTGGTGGAGGGTATATAAGATTCGGTCCAGCCTTACTTGTTTTTTGTTCCAAGTGTTCGAATCCGGTATGCCTACAACATTCGAAATCAGAGTATACATTTTTTAGTTGCTTACCTGAAGCTGTGTAAGACTTTTTTAATTTAGAATTAATTAAAACTTACTTCATAACTACTAAATTTAATTGAAATGAACTTTATAACAACTATTTTTTTTTTTGAAATTAAACACAAATAACATTTTTCTTGTTTCATTTCTCATTAAATTTTTTTGTTGCACGGGTAGGTGGTTTAGCATGTACTAAGAACAAAAAAATAGAAAATATATATAACAATATAACAGTGTAATATCTAAATATAAATCTAAAATAGCATATTTTTCATATAAATGTACTGAAATACATAGTGTATCTGGCCAGATACATACGCTATGTACGTGACTATCGGAACATGTGCATGACGGAGCGTTAAGAGTAAGCCTTTCTAAAATCTTATTATTTTACGTGCCTTTGTAATTAGAGGGATGTACTCTAGAGCGTACCAGGTTACAAGTAAAAAAAAAAAGTTCGCCGTACACCTTCGAATATGAAGTATTATTGAAAGGTAGTTTCAAAAAAAATTTTTTTATTTTTTTATGCCGAACGTAGGGGTCGCGCTTTTACATTTTTCTATATAACTTCTGCATTTATAAACGGATTTTAAAGTGTGATACATCGATGTTTTTGTCCGATTTTTTTGTCTTTGAAGTCATTGAGCTCAAACATGATTCATGATTTTATGCGAGCTTTAATTTTCGATTATTAGAGTGGTACATTAGGGTAGTAGCAACTGAGAAATGATGGGTAAGTACCAGAAGGGGGTGCTTGAGCTCAATGACTTCAAAGACAAAAAAATCGGCCTCGTCGAGACAAAAACATCGATGTATCACACTTTAAAATCCGTTTATAAATACAAGTTATATAGAAAAATGTAAAAGCGCGACCCCTACGTTCGGCATAAAAAAATAAAAATTTTTTTTTTGAAACTACCTTTCAATAATACTTCATATTCGAAGGTGTACGGCGAACTTTTTTTTTGAGGTACGCCCTAATGTACTCACCGAATTTCATTATTCTAGCTGTAGTCGTTTGGTTGGTACTACTTTTAAACCTCTGTACTCGTTGAATCCCTTGAAAGGACGAATTTGGAAAACCCCTTTTATTTGTTGTGTCTATGCAGTCAGAGGAATTTCATGACTCCATCTGCGGTCATTTGGTTGGTACTATTTTTATCCCCTTTTTCCATTTTAACCCGAAAAATCCGTTTATTTTACGTATCTACGCAATCAGAGGAATGTATGCACCGAATTTGATTATTCTAGGGGCAGACGTTTGGTTGGTACCATTTGTATCCCTCTATTGCCATTTTATCCCTTAAAAGTACGAATTTGGAAAAACTAATTTTATAGTATGTATCTACGCAATTAGAGGAATGTACACACAGAATTTCGTGCTCCTAGCTGTTGTCTTTTAATGTGTACCATTTTTAACTCTTTTTGGCCCATTTCACTCCTTACGAATAAAAATCACATTATGGTGCACGTTTTTGTAAGTAAGTACAAGCAGACATATTGAAAAGATATGCTTAAATACTCTAAAATATTAGGGGTTATTATAGGTATTTTCAGTCCTTGTGAAGGAAAATTTTTCCCTTTGGGCCGATTCTGTCCAGTTTAAATCCCATCCGATCTACGACTGTAAAATGCATCTGTGGAAAATTTGGACGTCCTAGCTCCTTTCGTTTAGATACTAGCGTGCTTTCAACAGACGGACAGACGGATATGGATAGATCGCCTTAGAATTTTATAACGATGAAGAATATATATACTTTATAGGGTCGATATTTCAAGGTAATACAAACGAACTTACAAAGTTAGTATACCCCCATCCTGGAGGTGGAGGGTATAACAATATATACACATCTTGAGGATGTAATTTGACCGGTGTATCAAAGAAGTTTTTCAATATTTATACAAACGTATTTAGCAATTTCAAACCTTTTTATATCAGTGTAAACATATTGAAATACTGAAAGTTGATTCAATAACTATGATTATATTTATTTTTTCATTGGAAAACTTAACAACAATATTCACATTCAGAGATCGTATTATCAAGAAAATATTAAGTCGTCAACATGTTACAAACAATAACCGGCCAATTCATCCAGGGTACAAGGTTTGAGGCAGCATTCATCATGTACCCCAGTCACATGACGATGTCTTCGGGTCTTGGCCAGAGTGTTGAGGCGTTCACTGAATAACATATCGTTCAAAAGGGAATCCGATTTGAAGGGTGATTCATCTTCGATTTCATTGAATACAGTCAAGGCATTCAGGTCGTGGTTCACTGTGAAATGAGAAAATAAGAAGCCCACATGATATTAAATTCTATTTCAATTTAATCTTATTATGACTTACCGGGTTTGTTACTCGACTTTTTACTAATACCCAATCCATTAAAGCCGTCGACGCAAATTACCTCTAAAAGTTGCGCCAAATTAGGACCACATACACGGTTGCCAGCTGCATGGATTTCATAGAGAACAGCAAAAAGTATAGCCAAACTCAACAGCTTCATATTCGTTGCGTTATCTTTTTTCTTGGTGATGAATGATTTTTTAATTGTTGTGTTCTCAACGGCGTGTTGATGACTGTTGTAACAAAGCTAATGCGGAAATTATTTATAGTGATCGAAAGTGCGTCGATAGGCGTCACGCATCTTCATACACGTGTGTAGTCCAAAGCGAAACCTTCACTGGTTTGGGAGGAAACAAGGATGATGGAAAATACAAATCATCCTACTGCTAACAATAACAACTGTCTTCTTTGCATATCTAACACGGAAGTAGTCTTACGCTTTTTTTAGATTTTCCTAAACACCCACTCATTGTGGCCTTTCTACACGAAAGACTTACGTACTTATTACCATAAATTCATGAAAATGTTACATTTATTCTTATTTTACATATGTGAACTATAGGGTGGACATATAATTTGAACTAAATAACTTTGAATAGAATAACATTCATTATACCCTCTACTCTACAGAGTAGGAGGGTATATATCATTTGGGACAGAAAATAAGTTTAACACATTGAAGCAGTGACTTAAAACCCTAAGTATGTTTGGACCAAATCCGTTTCACGACATTTTAAGATGTTTGAGCCATGTCCGTCCGTCTGTCTAGCTGGATGGTGTACACGATAACTCTCGAAAGGAGTTTAGGAATCGATTCAAACTTTGCACATGGTAATATTTAGTTTAGGTTCCAAGATGGGTGAAAGTGCCACACCCCTTCTGGTACCTCCCACACAAATGACCCATATTCCTATATTAAATTAAAACCGCTGTTCAGAGAACCCACATGTGACTATAGAGAAGCCAATGCATCCACAACGACTCACTGTTTGTTATGGATTTTGGGCTGTACTGAAAAATTGGGTTGATCTGAATAGTTACTGGCGAGCCAGTCATTGTAGTCACATGAATAATATTGTCTTCCACTATTAAATGACAAAGTTCAACTTTTACAATAAAACCAGAAATTTGAAAAAATAATCAGTACTTTTTTAATGCCCGATTCTAATTTTAAATTTGAAATGGCCCACCCTATATTTAAGGGATTGAGAAGATATGTTTCGGTTTGATGTTAGTTAAATTTCTTTTATTCCCAGTCGAAGTATTTTCGAATTAACCGGTTAGTGGTGCTAACCGGATCTAAACACCACATTTGGAGAGTTAGGAAACGTGCTAGACCCTCCATCAGGGTATTGGGGACTCTATGAGCAATTGTTTACGACGCACTGTGTTGCGGCTAGTGGAAAAGTAACTTTTTTCCAATTATTTTTTTCAGTGTTTTTAATGATGCAATTTTGTCACAGACATTCCAAGTAAACAAAAAACACATAAAGCTTATTTTTATGTTGGCCCGTTGATTTTTAATTGATTTTAGAAGTCAAATATAGAAAATTTTCACGAAAAGAGGGGATTTCAGGGCTGTATTCAAAATGATCTCATTTGATTTTGGTGACAGATATTTTGATTCGAAAAAAAAATCTGCCTTCGGACAAGTATCTTCTGTAAAAAAAAGGAATGTTGTTTGAGACATTTTCATATGCACCTTTTTTAGAACGAAAACCCGACTAAAGGTCCATTTTTCCTTTAAATTTGGGTTAGGTAAGCAATATCTAAAAAGTCCCAGAGACTCCCAGTTCCAAACCACTACAAAAATGTTACATAATTTGTTTTCAACGAACTGTGAAAAAATCAGCTGCCCATACCTGCCCTCCTGGGAGTTATAGCGATTTTAGTATATCACTCTCAGTATTTATTCCATAGAAATAGAACGGAAATTCTCGGAATCACTTATTGAATATAAAGAAATATTCGTGGCATTATATGTCCACAAGGTTCTTATTCATGGAGCTGAAATAATTCGTTCATTTTTGGTCCCCATTGGCCAACTATCAGAAGAAGCATTGGAAGCAAGAAACAAGGACTTCAGAAACACAAGGCTTTACCATGCGAGGAAAACATCAAGAAAAGACAATTGTGAAGACATATTACATTATCTGCTCGCCAATTCTGGTCCCGCAATCACACGTAGGAGAATACTGAAGGAGAAGAAACACCTCGAATTATCAGAGGAAGCAATGAACTTATTGGTAGATGACTGATAATTTTTCTGTAGAATGCAATAATATATGCCTGTGTTATAAAATAGTATCTTCAATTTTTTTTATTCTACATCTATTCTAGCACTCCACAAAAATGAGCATAACTCTCTTAAAACTGAAGCTATTGACTTCAAACCGGTATCAAATTAAAGCTTTGATTGCCACCTTTCAAATAAGAAATGAAATAGATTTTGGTTTTTTTATAAAATTTCAGAGTTTTTCAACAAATATCGAAAAATCATGAACATTTGACGTTTATAATTCTTGTTCGGACCACCCTATAATTTATTTAAAAAACTAATCATAGGGTATTTATCAGAAATAAAAGAAGAATTAAAATAATTTTTTTTTGTAAATTTTTCGAACAATTTTTTTTTTACTTTTGTTGAAAATTTGACCCAACAATTTTTTTCGGTGTAAATTTTTTTTCACTCATTCTGTTTGGGATTTCATTCTGACCAATCTGTAGAAGTTTCTCATAGATACAATTAAAAATACAGTTTAGGCAATATGATTTCCAAAAAATTCCGCTTTTGCAACACTGTGCGACGGCCAAAAATAATAGATAAAGACTCATCGCTTATCGTACCGATCCTCATGGAATCACTTTCTGGATCGATTTGACTGTGGTCGTCTCCACATGTACATTAGGGTGGGTCACGAAAATAAATTGCAGCGGTGACCTCACAGAAATTTAGATTAGATTGTTTAATGATGCAAAATATTTCTTTACTGAGTCAAAAAAATTTGTTACTGTGAGCTAAACGCCCCTGAAAACACCTCGAAAAATCATGTTTTGCCCGTGTAATTTTTATACCCTCACTCTACACAGAAGGAGGGTATATATCATTTGGGACAGCAAAAAAGTGTAACGCATTTAAGTAGTGGCTTAAGACCCTAAGTATGTTTGGACCAAATCCGTTTCACGACTTTTTAAGGCTTTGAGCCATGTCCGTCCGGCTGGCTGGTCTACACGATAGCTCTCGAAAGGAGTTAAGGAAACGATTCAAAATTTGCACATGTAAATATTTTTGCTAAATCTAAAAAATATTTACGCTTTAGCCACGCCTCTTCTTGTACCTTCCACACAATTGTCTCTATCCTAGGTAATAATAAATCATTCATAACTTCTGCACTGGTGCTTGGTACTTAATATTTGATCATGTTTTTACAATTGTTTTATACATGTGGAAGCTGGGACCATGTGCTACGAACCTCCTAGTCCCTTCCACACAAATTATCATGCCCTACAGGATATAAATATGTCGGTTTAGCCGACTGAAGATTACTTACTCGTTTTCAGTTGCATTTTTGTACACAATTTTCATAGTTCATAGACCAATGGAAGCACTTCAAATAAACATTTTTATTCTTGTCTTAGATTAACTCATTGGTCGTATTATTGAACGTTTATATTGTTTTTTTGTGGTTACAAGGTGACAGCTAAAAACTCATATTTCTTGGAATCCTATTGTAAGAGGAGTCATGAAAAATCAATAGAAGGAATCAATACATTTCGAATGATGCATATCGGACGAAAAATGACATCACTGACTCTATGTTTGTAAAATAATTTAATACGGTAAATGGATTTTTAGAGCTAAAGTTTACAATCTCATATTAGAAAAATTAGTGCTGCGTCAATTTCCTTCCGTGGTTCATCTTTTACGTTCATCATTCTAAAGGTATTGACTATTTATCTATATATATAAAAGTGTTGCGTTACTGACTGACTTATCATTGACCAGGCCCCAGACCAAACGGCTGAAGCCAGAGTCATGAAATTTTCAGGGTAGTTCCCAAATCGTAATTTTAGGGGGTAAAATGGTACAATAAGGGATAAACGTCCTTTGTTCGGCGCGGTCCTTGCAATGACGATGCAGACGAGCTACAAATAGGGATTTTTCGAAAATTGTACTTTTAACCTTGGAAGGAGACCAAAAGGGATAAAAATGGTACCAATTTAAGTTGCAGCTATATTCGTAAAAATCGGTATTTACATTTCTCTGACAACGTAGACTTGCAACATAAATGGATTTTCGAAATTTGTACTTTAAAGGGGCGAGGGCGACAAAAAGGTATAAAAATTGTACCAACTAAAGTATTGCAGCTGGAATCGTGAATTTTTGTATGTAAATTCCTTTGACCCTGTAGAAGCGCAGTAAAATTATATTATTTGAAATTTGTACTTTTTAGGGGGTGCGCGGGACAAAAAGAGATACAAATGGTACCAACTACAGTTTTACAGCTAGAATCGTGAAATTTGGTATGTAAATTCCTCTGACCATGTAGAAGCGCTGAAAATTGGATTTTTGAAATTTATACTTTTAAGAAGATGCGCGGGGAAAAAGGGATAAAAATGGTACCAATATAAGTATTGCAGCGATAGAAGTGAAATTTAGTGTATAAATTCCTCTGACAACTTAGAGGGTGATTTTTTTGAAAGATATAGGAAAGTTTTTCAAAAAAAAAAACACATAAAATTCCGAAAAATGCATGAAATCAAAAAGGTAATAGCTTAAAAATCACCCTTTAGAAGCGCAATTCTAAATGGATTTTTTAAAATTTGTACTTTTTAGATGGTGCGCGGGACAAAAAGGGATACAAATGGTACTAGTTTAATTATTGTAGCTGTAATCGTTAACTTTGTTGTGAAAACTCCTCTGACAATGAAGACTTCACATAAATTGATTTTTTTTAATTTGTAGATTTAAGGGGTGAGCGGGACAAAAAGGGATACAGCTAGAATCGAGAAATTTGGTATGTAAATTCCTCTGCCCATGCAGAATCGTAGTAAAATTGAATTTTTCAGAATTCAATTTGTGCGCGGCACAAAAAGGGATAAAAGTGGCGTACAGCCCTTTAACAGGAACGACAAGGGATAGACGTGTTACCGAATAAAAGTACATGTTTTTAGGAGAAGCAAAAACAAATGTTACCTACATGGCGATTTGTAAAAATTTGTACTTTTTGGAAAAGAGATGCAAAAAGTTGTAAAGCTGCATCTAGAAACATGAGATCGAGGATATAAAAGGTTCTTCGGCTATGATTTTTTGTTAAAAACTGGGTAGAAAATTATAAAAATTATACATACGAAGGGAGTTCAGCTAAAATAGCCCACATCGACAAGCACATTCCTTTGACTGTGTATGAGGTCTAACTAATATGAGTTTTCCAAATTACTATTTTAGATTTATCTATATCCACCATTAAATAAATAATATCCAAAAACAGAGACGGATAAAACTAATAACAAATAACAGGCGTTTTCGCTTGTGAAGCAGCGGGTACTGATAGTTTTTTATAAAACACTAACACCAAATATGAAAAATTGTTCAATTGTCACTAAGAAAAAATACAAAAAATTATTATAAAGGTCCAATAATTCGACCAATAAGTAACTCTAAGGCAAGAATCAAAATATATTAGTGCTTTCAAGGGGTTTATTATTGCAGAAAATTCTGACAAAAATTGCACGGGAAAAAATTGTATTTAGAGGTATTTTCAGGAGCGTTTAGCTCACAGACAGCTTGATCTAGGGACGAAATATTTAGCAAATCATCATTAAACAATCCAAATTTTATTTTAGTGGGGTGACTGGATTTGATGTTTCCGTTTGTATGGACCGCGACCCATCCTAATGTACGTGACCATCTATTTTTGTAATCAAACAAGACGTTGCAATTGTTCCAAAATGATAAATATCTTTTGTATCGAATTTTAATATACTTTATTACTAGAAACTGTTTATATCTCAGCAGAATTCACTGAATGAAGGGTGGGTAATACTCCATAGGAGAATTTTATCAAATAAAGAAACTGCCTTAAAGGATCTCCTTGAACCAGTGAAATCCTTCAATTATACCATCATTATTTACATAGCATTTCTTAGAAATTAACTTTTGCGTAGAAGAGATATTCACAACGTTGTGACCTGGTTTACTACGATAATTGCTACCTCCAACTCACTGATTGAACTCATATAATTCATCTGTGTATGTATGTCTGTTTGTATATGCAAATTATATATATGTATCCTCGTACATTATAAGTGCTGGGAAACTTTTTGGATATTCATGACCATGCCATTAAATTTGAAGTAGTAGTAGTAGTGTATCAGCAACATTTCCCGTTGAATTATAATGTGTAAGTGCGCTGAATAGTCCTTTTACTTTTGGGTAGTTATTCGAAAGAGGAAATTTTGTTTTTCTTCCAGTTACAATAACGCACAAGTTCCGTTTACAAAAATATGGCATTATTAAAACAAAATTTACAACACAATTAACTACCGCAACGGAAATACAAAATTGTTTGAATTATAATAACAACGATCATGACAACAATGGCCGTACTCGACCATAACAGCGACAATAACAATAATAAAGCGGCGGCACAGTGGTTGGAAGTAGATGCAATAGTGGTTTAATTTAAATAACAAGAGCGATAGAAACGGAACTGGAGATTTACTTTGAATTTATCTAACAAATATCGATTGCCGATTTATCTAACTTGCACCCTTTGTGCGGTAGTGTTGTCAATCAAAAAGAAAAAAATAACTGCTAGACCTTTAGGGTTATACACCCAAAATCCATATCTTTTACATATAGAGTTTGTAAAAATTGGACTGGATTAGTAAAACTGACTCACTATTCCAATATTAATACTTATTTTCCAAAACACCAAACTTTTCCAAAACATTTTCATTGTGATGGCTTTCCTAGATAACAACATTTCCATGCTCTGAGAATTTACATGTGTTTGTCGAAAACAAATATGTAGATACATCCAAAAAGTATCACTATTGGCTGGGGATTTTGTGCTGGGAAGGAAACTGTAAAACAAGCGAACATGCAAGATTGCGTACGATCTTAAGAGTTGCAATGAAACTTGACCAAGCCAATGATCTGGCCCAAAATAATATGAAGAGACCTATAACCATCTTTCACTTAAAGGATCTGCAATAATTTCGCAGGACACCGTCCGATATGCAGACCTCTCCACAAGGACAAATAATTTGTAGGGGCTGTAGAAACGGGAGTAGGTTGAGAGCGTTGAACACCTTTTCTGACTTTGCCTGGCTATGGATGGGAGACGTTTGGCGACGCTGGGTTCACACTTCATTGAAGGCTTGGACGATGTGTCCTCTCTTGGAGATTGGTTTCGGAGCAAGCCCGGTATTTCCAAAAACGGCGTAAAAACATGTAGTATCACAATGGCCTTCTTCCGTTCTAAGTCAACCGGATGCATTAGTTCTGACTGCCTCCATAACCTAAACTCACATAATTTTGAATCTCGCATATTGCAGATCATGATGCGGTGCGCCATCACTTGTTCTACATCTGAAGTCTGTTGTCCTTTACAGCGCACTCAGAGGTGGTAGTACAGGCTCGTCAGAACCATCACTTCTCAACTCAGATCCATGTCTCACCAACATGTCTGCTGGGAACCCAGCGGGGTTTTAAGGAGTGGTGTCAAAACCTATTCGGTAAACTCTTGCAAGACAAATGCTGACAGTTTCTGAACCTTAGCACGAAGAAAAGATATAATTGTTGTTATGATTATCAATCATAACATTTAACCATATTATGATGCTCTTCAATTGCCTTAGCAGTAATAATATGTCTTCTCTGCGTGAGAACTTTCTGCCACTCAAGGTAAATCACAATCTACGCTCCATGACATATGTTTACATCCAGGATCTTCCTACCAGCTCTATTTATCGCAGCAATCTCAGTTCTCACTTCAATCGGTCTGCAAACTTATTGACAGTCTATTTATTGGACTTCACTAAAATGCCATTTTCGAGTATCTATTAATATTTTCAACCGAATCGGCCCTATATACTTTATATATTCTTGATCGTCATAGAATTCTCAGACGATCTAGCGATGTCCGTCCGTCTAAACGAAAGGTGCTAGGACGTCTAAATTGTTCATAACAGCGTCATAGATCGGTTGGGATTGAAACTGGGAGAAATCGGCCCAAAGGAAAAAGTGTTTCCCTCACAAGAACTAAAAAGACACATAAAAATCCCTAATATTTTAGAGTATTTAGGCATGTTTTTTCAATATGTCTGCTTGTACTTACTTGATATTGGTTATGCGCCTTCCCCCGATAACAAAAACGTGCACCATAAAGTGATTTTTTTTCGTAGGGAGTAAAATGGGGCAAAAAGGGATAAAAATGCTACCTATCAAACGACAACAGCTTGAAACAGCAAATTCGGTGTGTACATTTTTTATTGTATACGTTCAAGGTATACAATGGGTACAGAGGGATACAAATAGTACCAACTAAACAACTACAGCTAGAATGATGAAATTCGGTGTGTACATCCCTCTGATTGCGTAGACACGTAAAATAAAGAGATTTTAGAAAGTCATACTTTTCCTCTGACTGCATAGACACGCAAAATAAAAAGATTTTTCCAAATTCGTACTTTTTACTTTGACGGCAAAAATTGTTTGAAACATGAAGTTAGATTATTTTGCAGTATGTACGTGAATGGATTTTCAAAATTTGTACTTTTGTAATTAAAATAGAATGGAAATACAACCAACTGTAACACCCACTATTTACCTATATTGATGGTATTTAAGCTTTTTGAAAATATAAATATAAAAATATTTATTTTTGGAATTGACTTGAAGTATTATTTCGATGTGTATACGTATTGGTAGCCTTGCCTTATAAGCGTGATTTGAAATAATAAAAATATTATATTTATTTATAAAATTAGTTTTTTCAATATTTGTTTTGGTTTGGCTATATTAAAAAATTATATTTTCCTATAATATTACTGCACTTCTACGAAAATCGACTTTCTCTGTGGACTGCAATCCATGGTGGAGGGTATATAAAGTTCGGCGCGGCCGAACTTAATGCCCTTTTTACATGTTATATTTACATTTTGACTACTAGCTTTTTACCCGGTGTTGCGCGGATTCATTTTGTCCTACCACGCCGTTTGTGCTATCATGGCCTAGTATAGCCAGAAACCATTCTCGGTCCACTGGTTATATTCAATAAATTGTTCAGGCGAATCGGCCTACAGGTTTGGCGTCCTATACGGAACATACAGACAAACAGACACATATTGAACGTATATCTATATATAGAACAAGTAAGGTGTGTTAAAGTCGGGCGTGGCCAACTATATGATACCCTACACCTAGTCAATATACCCTGTGGTGTAGGGTAGAAAAAGGTCGTTAAATTTGAAGCGGGTGGGTCGATATCGATTCCTTTTGGGTGTTACAAACAAATGCACAAAGACATTATACCCTGTGGTGTAGGGAATAAAAATGAATCTGTGTTTGTAAGTTTGTGTGTTTGTTTGTATTTGTAACCTGCTTAGACAATTTTGAAAGATGTGGAATTTTTGATTTGAATTTTGTAAAATTACACGTTTTCCTTGGATTTTCTTAGCACAATAGTAAAGAAAGGTTGCAAAAAAGAAATATTTATTCGTTAAAAGCCAAGAAAACGGAAATTATATTAATTTTGTTGTTTTTGTGTTGTCTGATTAGTGAACAATTTGATTGACTTTCTATGTGTTTTGACAAATTCCAGCTATTCGATTAAGTAAGTTCTTCTTACGTAGGAAGTTTTTTGTTTTGGTAATGGAAAGGAGCAGAATCACACTCAACCTAAATCAATTTGATTTTTGACATTTCTTCCTTTATTCGCCGTAAATTAAAGTTCTGTTCTGCAATATTCTCCATGGAACATATCCATTTCTCAGGGAAGTACGTTGATTATAAGTGGTAGATACAATACCGTCTGTTTTTCTGCCTTTCGAAGCGGGCTGGGGTTCAGCTAGTATAGTATAAACTTATTGGTAGCCTTGCCTTAAAAGCGTGGTTTGAAATAATAAAACTATTATATTTATTTATAAAATTATTTTTTTCAGTATTTTTATTTGTTTTGGTGTGGCTATATTAAAAAAATTACATTTTCCTGTAATGTTACTGCACTTCTACGAAAATCGACAGCCTCTGTGGAATGCAGTCCATGGTGGCCGAACTTAACGCCATTTTTACTTGTTTATGTTTAAAGTGTTTAAAAAAATATCAAATATCAAATTCCAAATGATTTTGACTAACCGCATGTTGTATCGGTTTTATTGTAACCAAAAATTACGCCACTTTGAGTGGGAGGTACCAGATGGGTCGTGGCAATATCGCCCATATTGCAGGTGAATCGAACGTCTATAAAAAAGTTTGAGTTATAAATTTCTGATGATTCCGATCGTCCTTATGTATGTTATAGCAGCTTTCTAAATGGTCTTAAGTCAGTCCTTCGATGCGTTACACTTTTTTCCTGAATGATATTTTATTCTCTTATTGAATTATAACGTTACTTCTACGCCACCGCATACACGTATAGTGTTATCTACAGATTTAACTTCTAAATAAGCATGTTGCACAATATATAGATATAGATCAACTAAGAGGCCGAATGATGTTGGAGGTATGCCTGAATTGGCCTGCTTCTGGTATGGAAATTATATTAACCTCGTTTCCTTAGGCAAACTGAGTAAATGACCATCAATAGCGGCATTATTATCCTGTAGCCTGAAAGGAAACCGTCCATCCGAGCCAGTCGATTTAGGACGTCTCAATTAATTAGTCAATATATTGACTCAGAATAGTACTATCTTGAATCTTGTAATTCAGGAAGTAGTTCTTCATCATTAGCTCCAAATTTTCCAAGGTGTCATATAAATGGTGGATGTGCAATGGATGTACGAGGTTAACTTTAATGACGTATATTTTGTTTGGAAATTTAGTGTGGGTTCTAAATAATGGAAATTTTCATATGAAAATATCAGCTTTAGTAAATAGACATTTTTGCCTATTTTTTTTTAAAATTTAACTATTTTTATTGAAGTTGCTGGAAGTTCGGGATATCTTTCTATATCTAAATATAACCCCCAAGTAATGACCCTCTCGATTTAAGTTCATATCATATAGAAACTAAATTCTGCTGTACAAATTTATTGTCATTTTTTGTTGCTCTTAACCACTGTGCCATGTTTTAGTGTATGTATTGTGTATTAACAAAAAGTTGAATACAATAAATGCGACATTGCGAAAAACTGAAAGTAATAACAATGAATGTGAAAAGCAGCGCCCACAACAACAACAGCAACAAAAACAGCGCCCTAATAACGCAAGAAACAGATGACTATAGAATATTATGATTATTTGATAATGATCTATATAGCGCAGTCCACACCCCCTCCCCCTCCGTACACAACACCCTACTCGCGGCAGTTTTATGACATTACACTTCATAAAGGCGAATGTCAAACAAAGACGTCGCCGCGCCACCGACTGATGTATTGCTGATGACTCAAACGTGTTCTGCTGCGCTCGCTGTGTTCATTCGTCGTCGCCGTCATTGTCGTCCTGTGTTTTGTCAGTTCTCATTGTAATTGTAGTAGCGGTAATTGTATTTTTTCGGTTGTAATTGTATGCGTCTCGGCTGTGTGCGGTACAAGTAGTAGTGGTAGTGGGAGTACGGCAGTGTAGGGAAAGGTAAGCAAACGGAAACGGAAGTGCGCTAACAACCACCATGATTGCAAAGTGCTTTGTGCATACGCACAACGCCTAAGTGTGTAATTATTTCCTTTCGTTTGTAATTTCTTACTCTTGTACGGAACGTACCACATACATATACAAACATTTGTATGTATGTAGTTGTTGCTGTTGATGACTTTCTGCTTTCTGCTTATTTGGATTATGAAAAGTACGAATTAATGAAGTTCTTTGTTGTTGCCTCAAATGCAAAACAATTACGAATACATTATTGGGGCGGGAGGCGGACAGACATTTGCATATTTGTTTGTCAATATCCAAAATCCAACGATTTGCCAGTGTTTCTTAAAGGTAATATGACAATTGTTCAATAAGAAAAGTTAGAAGAATTTATTTTAAAAATGCAATTTACCATTGTTTCTTAAAGGTAATATGACAATCGTTCAATAAGAAAAGTTAGAAGAATTTATTTTAAAAATGCAATTGCTTTCGCAGACATTTACGCGATACTGTTGGAACTTTGTTTGGGTGCTGCTGGGTGGAATCTATGATAGTTATTCCCTCAGCTGCCTGTTAAGATATCAATTGAAGTTGTGAAGGGAATTTATTAAAATTGGGAACTTTGTATACTATTTCCAATGACCACGAAAAATTGTTGCGTACCTTTGTTAAAAACCTTGGGAAGTCAGTTTGTTTGTAATAACGTCAATATGAAACTTAGGGTGGACAATTTAAAACTTTAAATTAGATTCGGCTATAGCAAAAAACACCTTTTTTTTAATTTCTGGTTTTATTGGAAATGTCGAACTTTGTCATTAAATAATGGAACACAATATCATTCATGTGACTACCATGATTGGTTCGGCAGTACTTCAGCCAAAAAACAACAAAAACAGTGACTCTTTGTGGATGTATTGGTTTCTCAATAGCCATGTGTGTATTCTCTGAACCCAATTTTTGGTTATTGACATAGCCACCGAGATGAAAATTGGACTGACCTGAAGGCCTATCTCTTCTCGAACATTTTCCACGCAAATTTCTTAAAGTTTGCGTTAAAGACTCACTACTTTGGAAGTATGTTTTTATACCCTCCACCTCCAGGATGGGGGTATACTAACTTTTGACATTCCGTTTGTAACACCTTGAAATATCGACCTGAGACCCTTAAAGTATATATATGTCCGTCCGTCTATCCGTCTGTTGAAAGCACGCTAGCATCTAAACCAAAGGAGCTAGGACGTCCAAATTTACCATAAATGCCTCTTATAGGCGTAGATCGGTTAGGAGTGAAACCGCAGCTAGAATCATGAAATTCGGAGTATACAATCCTTTGACTACGTAGACATGGAAAATAAAAGGTTTTTTTTTCAAATTCGTACTTTCAAGGGATACATTGGGTACAGAGGGATAAAAATGGCACCAACCAAACGGCTACACCTAGAATAATGAAATTCGGTGTATACATTCCTCTGATTGCGTAGACATGTAATATAAACGGATTTTTCGATATTCGTGCTTCTTGGGGTTAACATGAAAAAGGGGGTACAAATAGTACCAACCAATTGACCGCAGCTAGAGTCATGAAATTCTGAGTATACTATAAATTTATGTGTTGTGAGTGTGTTTATTTTTTTGCATAAACTCGAAAATGCCCAGTAAATGTTCTGTCCACATAATAAAATTTCAAATTTATTCACCGATTAATGCAAACATTCCTCTGGCTGCGTAGACACGGAAAATAAACTGATTTTTCGAAATTCGTACTTTCAAGAGATACAATGGTACAGAGGGATAAAAATAGTACTAACTAAACGACTACAGCCAGAATGATGAAATTCTAATTGGGTAGAAACGTCAAATAAAGAGATTTTAGATAGTCGTACTCTTGAAGGGTTAAAAATGGTACCAACCAAATGGAATTCGGTGCATACATTTCTCTGACTGCATAGACACGCAAAATAAAAAGTTTTTTCCTAATTCATATTTTTTCTTTTACGGCAAAAATTGGTTGAATCATGAAGTTAGGTTATTTTGCACTATGTACGTCTGATAATGGATTTTCAAAATTTGTACTTTTGGAATTAAAATAGAATGGAAATACAACCAACTGTAGCACCCACTATCTACCAATATTTATGGTATTTAAGCTTTTTGAAAATATAAATAGAAGAATATTTATTTTTTGAACTGACGATTTGGTAGCCTTTTCTTATTATAATTAAAATATTATTTTTATTTATAAAATTATTTTTTTAATATTTGTATTTGTTTTCATTTGGCTATAAAAAAATTATATTTTCCTGTAATATTACTGCACTTCTATGAAAATCGACATCCTCTGTGGAATTCAATCAATCTTGGAGGTTATATAAAGTTCGGCCCGGCCGAACTTAAAGCCGTTTTTATTTAATATTTGTTTGTAAAATACAAATGTCAAACATAAACCCGAAAATAAAAAAATAAAAATGAATGTTATTCTACCTTTCAAAGTAACAGTAATCGGCACTTCAAATTTATAATTTTAAATGACCCACCCTATAAACTAAAAGTTTTTCAGTTGGAAAAATCGAAATTCTTTTTATTTAAAATATCAAAATTGTTTCGTTATTGAAAATATTTTGCTTTTGTATATTACACTGTACAACACTAATTTTAACACATGAGCAAGACCTTATACACGTGAAACTAGAGGCTCTCTGGAGTAAAACTGCGTTTACAGTTTTTCATTCTCTGGTCATTTGTCCTTTTTAGAGGACTTTAAAGTTTTAAAGGACATTTAAATAGAAAAAAATATTTTATATACTTCTACTCATCCTACGATGCTGAGATAAAAAGCAAATGAAAGAGGAGACTCTTCTCGATTTGGCAAAAATATTTGTGTTGTTATATCAGGACAAAAGGACCTTATTCAAGTCCTTTCAAAATTTTGTCCTTTAATATCCTTGAGAATTTCCAACCATTTCATCCAGAAAAAATATATGTTAAGGACATTAATATACGCTAACACGTTGCTGAATTTCATTTTACTCACGTTGTTAGTTTAGTGTACAAATAATTTCAAAATGTACTATAAAAAAAATATATATACGTAACTCCCTAATATTAACCAATTTTTTCTTTAAATAAAATCTAACACATGAACAAATGGATATACACATAAAACTGGAACCCCCGTGAATTAAAAGTACGGTCACAGTTTTTCATTCGGTGATCCGGTCTCCCCTTAAGAGCGCTTTTCAGTTACAAAGTGTTTTTGAAATTTGTGCTTCCACTAATGACGGATGAAAATCGTTAGTGATCCCGAAATTGTACTAATCGTTTCGTTCTCTTTAAAAAAATTCAGATTTATAAAGCAGGCCACAGTAGAATTGTCTGTTCTAAAACTGTTATGCAAATAAAAAGTGATTTTTTTGTTCTTTTTAACGTGAGAAATTAAAAAATAATAAAAACTACTCTAGAGAGCCTCTAGTTTCACGTGTATAAGGTCTTGCTCATGTGTTAAAAAAAATCTAAATTTGTCTTACGGTGTTATTAGATAAATTTTAGATGTAAGGTTTTAAACCAAATATATATATATATGTAGTAAATTCCATATTGGCAATTCCATGTTAAACTGGACACTTTTTGGCAGCACTAGTCAAAATTTTTATTTTTTTTATTTTTAAGCCTTAAGAAATCATAAAAATAGTACCGAAGAGTTAACAATAAAGCTGGTGAAATTAAGAACACCACAGGGTATAATGTCTTTGTGCATTTTTTGTAACACCCAAAAAGGAAACGAGATAGACCCATCGTTTATTATACTGATCGACTTAGAATCACTTTTTGAGTCGATTTAGCTATGTCCGTCCGTCTGTCCATCTATTCTTGTAATCAAAATCCAGGACGCAATTGTTGTTAGAACTAAGTGAAACTTTGCACAATGAAATTTTATGGGATAATGACGAACGCTATTTAATCGGTTCAGATTTAGATAGCTCCCATACAAATTTTGTTTCCGATTTTACTTTTTCCGCTCTAGAAACCACATATTTCAAAAGATTTTCTTCAAATTTAGCACAACGTCATATATTTTAACTAGAAATAGCGCTGGTAAAAATGAACCGGATCGGTACAGATATATATAGCTCCAATTCAAATTTCGCCACTGAATTCATTATTTCCGCTCTAGAAATAGCATATTTGAACAGATTTGCATAAACTTAGGCAAACCAGCTTATATTTCAACTACAAACATCCATGGCGAAAGTGGGTTAAATCGGTTCTGATTTATATATAGCTCCTATATAAATGACTCACCCGTTTTAATTCTTTCCGCTCTAGAAACCACATATTTAACAGATTTTCATCAAATTTGGGAAAGCGTCTTATATTTCAGAAAACCTATGCTAAAAATGTGTTAGATCGGTTCAGATTTATATATAGCTCCCATTCAAAGTTTGTGTTCAAACTTTCTTACAAATAAAAGTATGAACTATACCAGGTTCAAATGTAACGACCTTCTTGTACCCTACACCACAGGGTATATTAACTAGGTGTAGGGTATCATATAGTCGGCCACGCCCGACTTTAACCTTCCTTACTTGTTAAGAATAAGACATCGCACAGTGGGGGGACATCGCTTCATACATTTGAGTGCAAAAAATATAAGAAATGCTGATGAAACTTGGCAACGAACATTTTCTGAATGCAGTTAAGGAAAATATGATGTTTCATCAAAATCGACGACGTCCATCAAATAAAACCCATTTAACTTAAAATATTTTTTTATAAAAAATTTTTTGGGTCGCTCCGAATGTCCTGAAATTTTGCACAGAGTAAGGGTACTCAAGGTAGATATAGTCTGCTCGTCTGCTAGTTTGTTTCCATAAAAGCCCCTATGTCCAGAGATCCATATAAGAGTGACTTCAGACAAACTGCTGAGTCTGAACTGCTTATCAATAGGCGGTCACGTCGCCAGCGATGATTTTTTGGCTAATATTTTCCAGACAGCCCCGATGGATATAGGGAATGGATTGTTTAAAGATGCTTTGCGAAATATGTCGTAACTAAATCAAGACGTCTGTAAGCTAAACACTCTCGAAACACTACAAAAATCATATTTTTTCTGTGTATTTCTATACCCTCCACTAGGGTATTATGTCTTTGTGCATTTGTTTGTAGCACCCAAAATGAAACGCGATAGACCCTTCGTTTATTATACCGATCGACTTAGAATTACTTTTGAATAGTAATTCTTGTAATCAAAGTACTATTCTTGTAATCAAAGTACAGGTCGCAATTGTTGTTAGAACTAAATGAAACTTTGCACAATGAAGTTTTTTTTTGGGTTAAGGACGAACGTTATTTCATTTAAAGCAAATCTGTTTAGATTTAGATATAGCTCCCATACAAATTTTGATACCGATTTTACTCTTTCCGCTCTAGAATCCACATATTTCAATAGATTTTCTTCCCATTTGCCTGTATATTTGAACTACTAACAGCTCTGGTAAAAATAGGTCAGATCGGTTCAGATTTATATATAGCTTGACTCTTTTCGATTTAGAAACCGCATATTTTAACAGATTTCCATAAAATTTGGGAAAATGCCTATTCTAAAATGGGTCAGATCGGATTTCAGATTTTTATATAGCTCCCAATCAAGTTCCGCTCACAATTTGACTCTTTTCGCTTTAGAAACCTCGTATTTTAACCATTTTACAACAACATTATATTTTAACTAGATAAACGTATGGTGAATGTGGGCCACATCGGTTCAGATTTATATATAGCTCTCACACAAATTTCGCTCTTGATTTTTCTGATCCAGAAACCACATATTTTAAAGTGTTGTGTTCAAATTGTCTTACAACTTCAGATAGAAGCATGAATTTTGTAGTATATTAAACAGTATTCTTCGCTTATAGCGGTATCGTATATCATCCGGTTCAAATGTAACGACCTTTTTAAATATTGTTATACGTTGTTACATTTTACCTGGGAAGATCTGTAGTAAAATGGATCAAATCGACCCATGTTTGATACAAATATTTCCATAAAAAGGGCCGCTGGTTTTTCTTCTAACCCCTCTTGGATACACATATTAGCACATACTTTTGTCAGATTTGTGCGTAACATTGTATTTCAGAAACATCTTTTGTAAAAGTGGATCACGTCGATCAATGCTTTAATATAAAGGGCGATGTTTTAGCTATTATCTTTTTGGCAACACTGGCTTAAACAGCTGACGCACGTTTCGTGTTTTGTTTCACTGTCAAACATCTTCAGTTTGGTCTATAATTTAACCATGAATCGTCTTACAAACGAACAACGCTTGCAAATTATTGAATTTTATTATCAAAATGCGTGCTCTGTTAAGAAAGTTCATCGCGCGCTTCTTCCATTTTATGGTCTGTTTAATCGACCCACTGAAGCGGCTATTCGGGCTATTGTGACTAAATTTCGCACCAAATTTACATTGTTGGACATTAAACCACCAACACGCTTACGTAGAGTGCGAACTGAAGAAAATATCGCAGCTGTATCGGCCAGTGTTAATGATGTCCATCGATTATCGACTTCAGAAATCAAATTCTTCCTTATACTCATTATTTGAATATATTGAAAACCTACTTTTGAAAAGTGTGCACAAAGAGTATTATACCATGTAAATAATCTTGTAGCAGCGCCCCTTAATTAGTCACAATGTGTGGGTGTGCAAGAATGCCGGAACAAGGTACTTGCAAACAAATGTGAGTAGGCGGATGACAATCACATATTTAAATTTCATTTCCCATCATCCTTGTTTCGTCTCAAACCATGTAATTGTTCCTTTGCACTATGTTTGTGTCTGAAGAGGCGTGACGCCTATGACGCACTTTCGATCACTATAAATAATTTCCGCATTAGCTTCGATAAAACATTCAGCAATACACCGTTGAGAGCAGAACAATTAAAAATTACCCAGCACTAAGAAAAAAGATAACGCAACGAATATGAAGCTGTTGACTTTTGCTATACTTTTTGCCGTTCTCTATGAAATCCATGCAACTGGCAACCGTGTCTGTGGTCTCAATTTGGCGCAACTTTTAGAGGTAATTTGCGTCGACGACTTTAATGGATTGGGTATTAGTAAAAAGTCCAGCAATAAACCCGGTATGTCATAATAAATTGATTTAATTGAACTAGAATTTAATATCACGACTGTTTAATATTTTTTTCCACTTTAAAGTGAACCATGACTTGAATGCCTTGACTGTATTCAATGAAATCGAAGATGAATCACCCTTCAAATCGGATGCCCTGTTGAATGATATGTTATTCAGTGAACGCCTCAACACCCTGGCCAAGACGCGCAGACATCGTCATGTGAGGGGGGTACATGAAGAATGCTGCCTCAAACCTTGTACCCTGGATGAATTGGCCGGCTATTGTTTGAAATATGTTGACTAGGATTTGTTAATTTCTTTCTGTGACAAAATGACGATTAAATTATAAATAATGAGAACTCAGTATTTAATAATTGTTGTCATGTTTTCGTCGAAAACAAATAAAAAATAAGTAAAAAGGGGCGTTCATTTTGGCCGAAGGAGTGCTAAAAGGTATTACCCTTGACTAGAGGCTGTCAATTATACTTAGAAGTGCAGTATTATGAATTTATTTTTATACGTCTCCCCAAAAGTATACCCAAGTGGTTTAGAATAGAATGTATAGCCTCGATATATATTTGGCTGGGTCGAGGTTCATACAAATAAAAAATAGTTTCCAGTCAACTCACGCAAATAATGTTTGGATATTTGACGATGAATTGCTACATATTTCCAGATGTTTGTGTGCTAATAGCTCCTGAAAAACCCCTAAAAATCATGTTTTTTCAGTGTATTATTCCCTCCAGGACCTGAGACCCTATAAAGTCCGTCCGTCCTTCTGTTGAAAGCACGCTAGCACCTAAACGAAAGGAGATAGAATTCCAAATTTTCCATAAATGTGTCTCATAGTCGTAGATTGGATGGGATTGAAACTGGTTGAAATCGGTCCAAAGGGTAAAATTTTTCCTACACAAGGACTAAAAATACCCTTAAAAGCCCATAATATTTTAGAGTATTTAAGCATTTTATACCCTCCACCACCAGTATTGGGGTATACTAACTTTGTCATTCCGTTTGTAAACCCTTGAAATATCGACCTGATACCCTATAAAGTATATATTCTTGATCGTCAAAAAATTCTATGACGATCTGGGCATGCCCTCCGTATGTTGAAAGCACGCTAGCATCTAAACGAAAAGAGCTAGGATGTCCAAATGCCCCATAAATGTGTCTTATAGTCGTAGATCTGTTGGGATTGAAACTGCACGAAATCGGCGCAAAGGGAACAATTTTTCCCTCACAAGGACTATAAATACCCATAATTTAAGAGTATTTAAGCATATTTTTTCAATATCTCTGCTTGAACATAATGCGCAAAAGGGATAAAAATGTTACCAATCAAACGGCTGCATCTAGAATAATGAAACTCGGTGTATACATTTCTCAGACACGTAAAATAAACGGATTTTTCGAAATTCGTACTTTTTGGGGTTAAAATGGAAAAGGGGGATACAAAATAGTAGCAACCAAATGACCGCAGCTTGTGTCATGAAATTCGGAGTATACATTCCTCTGACTGCGTAGATACGTGAAATAAACGAAATTTGTACTTTTTGGGGTTAAAATGAAATAGTACCAACCAACCTCTGACTGCGAAAAATAAAAGATTTTTTCCAAAGTCGTACTTTCAAGGGATACAATGGGTACAGAGGGATAACAATAGTACCAACTAAATGGCTATAGCTAGAATGACGAAATTCGGAGTGTGCATCCATCTAATTGTGAGATACGTAAAATAAAGAGATTTTAGACACTTGTACTCTTAAAGGGGTAACGTAGGAAAAAGGGGATAAAAATGGTACCGACCAAATAGCAGCAGCTAGAATCATGGAATTCGGTGTATACATTCTTCTGACTGCACATGCACGCATAATAAAACAAGTAAGGAAAGGCTAAAGCCGGGCGGGGCCGACTATATGATACACTCCACTTTCTATCCGAATACAATTCAATTCGTTAAAAACGTGAAAACGGCTAATATGAAGTGAATAGGCTAATATTACCTGGTCCAATTTGTCAAATCGAGAATAATGTTGGTATCGGGGCTATATCCAAACATGGAATGAACTGACTAACTTTCACAATAAGTTCTTCCAGTTCAAGTTTAACGTGTTATGCTCACTTTGAAGATTTTTTTTAAATATGTGGTTTCTGGAGCGGAAAAAGTCAAATTGAGAGCGAAATTTGTATGGGACCTATATATAAATCTGAACCGATCTAACACATTTTCACAACAGGTGTTGAAATGATATGTTTTGTCAATTTTAAACAAAATATGTTGTAATAAAGGGTGATTTTTTAAAAGCTATAGGAAAGTTTTTCAAAAAAACACATAAAATTCAGAAAAATGCATGAAATCTTTATTTGAATCGATAGTACGGTCCATATAATTTAATGTTTGAAGATTATTTCATGCAAATGTTGACCTTGACTGCGCCTCAGATGGTCCATCCGCTTAGTCCAATTTTGGCATTTCCACGTTTTTGAGTAACAGAGGCCCAATTGCTGCGAACGGCGACGAATCGATAATTGATGGTCATCATTAACTCTGGCCGATACTAGAGATGTGCGCGTGAGTGATTATTGGCTCACGTTCACGCACGCTCACGAAGGAAAAAAATTGAATCACGCACGTTCACGCACGAAGATTTTTTCGTTACTCACGTTCACGCACGCTCACGTGAGTAAAATAAATTTTGCTCACGATCACGCGTGAGTCACGTGATTCACGTAAATCACGCAAACAATTTCCACAAAGATATACATTTTAAATCGAAATGAGTAACGCCCCGCAAATCCGAAAATTATTTATTTTAATTATTTAAAACACTCTACGTTTGCGTTGTTTGTTTTAAATTCATATTTTGAAAATAGTATACAATATTACAGTGTGGTATACCGTACAGTTTAACGCAAAATAAGTTAGAAATCGGACACTGACATAAAATCCAAGTAAAAATAAACACAGCATATACCCCGATACCAGTTGTGTGATTTTTTAATTGAATTAACTCTAATGGGGGTTTTCCATATAAATTCAGTGCCTAGTGCTGGGAATGCTTACTTAAATAATAGAAAAAAAATAGATATTATACCTACACTGAAGCACTCTGTTTTAAAAATAAATATGTCTATGACTTTTATTTTGAATGGAAAATTTCACATTTTTAAACGAAACTAAATGAAAATAAAAGAATTAATAAATATGTGCGACTCACGAAAAAAATCACGTGATTCACGCAGAAATTAGACTCACGCACATTCACGCACGAACATTTTTTCGTTCCTCACGTTCACGCACGCTCACGTGAGTAGAATAAATTTTGCTCACGTTCACGCGTGATTCACGCAATTCACGTGAGTGGCGCCCATCTCTAGCCGATACAGCTGCGATATTTTCTTCAGCTCGCACTCTACGTAAGCGTGTTGGTGGTTTAATGACCAACAATGTAAATTTGGTGCGAAATTTAGTCACAATAGCCCGAATAGCGGCTTCAGTGGGTCGATTAAACTGACCATAAAATGGAAGCGCGCGATGAACTTTCTTAACAGAGCACTCATTTTGATAATAAAATTCAATAATTTGCAAACGTTGTTTGCTTGTAAGACGATTCATGGTTCAATTACAGACCAAACTGAAGATGTTTGACAGTGAAACAAAACACGAAGCGTGCGTCAGCTGTTTAAACCAGTGTTGCCAAAAAAGATAATAGCTAAAATCACCCTTTATATGGTATCTAGAGTGAAAAGATCCAAAACGGGAGTGAAATTCGTATGAACCGATTTTCTTGAAATTAAATAGCGTTAGATCTTGTCCTGAAAAACTTCATTGTGCAAAGTTTCATTTGGTTTTGGCTACAATTGCGACCTGTATCGCGATTACAAGAATAGATGGACAGACAGACAGACAGACAGACAGACAGAGAACATTGCTAAATCGATTAAAAAAGTGATTCTATATCGATCGGTATACCTAACAATGGATTTATATCCCTTCCTTTTGAGCATTTCAAACAAATGCACAATGAGTCAAATCGGTTCAGATTTATATATAGATCCCACACAAATTTCACTCCCCCATTGACTTTTTCCACTCTATAAACCACATATTTTAACAGATCTTCAAATCGTTCAAAACATCTTATATCTAAACTAGAAACACCCATAGTGAAAGTGGGTCAGATCGGTTCAGATTTATATATAGCTCCCATACAAATTTCGCTCCCAGATAGACTTTTTACGCCCCAGAAACCACGAATTTTCACCGAATTTCTGCAAAGTGAGCATAACACGTTATATTTGAACTGGAAGAACTTGTTGTGAAGGTTAGTCACTTCATTCCATGCTTGGATATAGCAACGATACAAATATTCTTTTCGATTTGACAAATTGGACCAGGTCATATTAGCCTATGATTAGGAAACATACAAAAATTCTTCCCGTTTTCACTTTTTTACCGAATTGAATTGTATTCGGATAGAAAGTGGAGTGTATCATATAGTCGGCCCCGTCCTTTACATTAGCCTTTCCTTACTTGTTTGAATTGACTTGAATATTATTTCGATATATAGTGTAAACTATTAGTAGCCTTGCCTTATGAGCGTGGTTTGAAATAATAAAAATATTATATTTTTTTATAAAATTATTTTTTCATTATTTGTATTTGTTTGAGTTGGGCTATATTCAAAAAATATATATATATATTTTCCTGTAATATTACTGCACTTCTACAAAAATCGACAGCCTGTGTGGAATGCAATCCATGGTCGAGGGTACTTAGATTTCGGCCCGACCGAACTTAACACTGGTTTTATTTGTTTTTGGTGTTGCATATTTGTTTATTTTTTCTGAATCAATACCCTTGAAAACACTTAAACAATATAAATGTGTATTCTTGTCTTAGAATAACTTATTTTTTTGTGGTTATTCATAGTGACAACTGTAACCGCTCTAGATTTTAAAACTACCCGCTTTCTCTATTCAAATGATGTGCAGTGTTGGCACAACGAAATTTTCCATACGTTCACACTCACACACAAACTTACACAAATCAAATTCGAGCCTCGGGTCTATTGACACATTTTGTTTGGTGTCAACTTAAGAAATGGCACTCAGTCAACCCGGCCTTACAACGAATTTACCTTCAAGTGTGTTTGTCTACACACACACATTCATGTAATGTACGAATGTATGTGTGTGTGTGTATCACCAAATGTACATGTCTCCTCCATTGAATCTGCATAAATGAAATAAATGGACATGTGGTGAAATTTTCAATAAATTTTAACAATGAAAAGCATTAATATGGCCAACATGAGCCCATTTTGCATTTTCATTTGCTTTGTGTGTGTATGGGTGTGTGTGAATAGAAAATGTTTGTGATTTGTTGTTGTTGGTATTTTTCCACTTCTTTCTGATGTCCTCGTTGTGTATTTTGTTTTTGCCGTTAAAGGGTTATACCAGCAGCATTATTTATTTGTCCCAATTTTTTAGTACAGCCCAATATCCGCACCAAACAGTGCCTCGTTGTGGATGCATTGAGTTCACGTAGTAGTCACGTGTGGGATCTATGAACCCCATATGCGGCAGTTTTGCTAATTGGCATAGCCACCGGGATGAAAATGGACTTCACGAAGGCCGATCTTTTTTCGAAAATTGTCCACGTAAATTTCTTACAGTTTGCGTTGAAGACTCACTACTTCGGAAGTAAGTTTGTAATATTTCCCATTTTTTCGACCTTATTGCGTCCCATTTTGCAAATGTCAAACATAAACCTGAAAACAAAAATTAATGTTATTCTACCTTTCAAAGTCAAAGTTCAAATTTAAAAAGTTACATATCCCACCCTATAGTTGGATCCGTCCCACTCTAGCCTTTACTTACTTCTTCTGAATTATAATTATAGCTCTGATGTGATAACCCTTTGTTTACTTTGTGTGCCTCTTTGCCAGTAGGTTAGTTTGATTTATTATTGACATAAGCCACACTCACACCAAAACCAGCCTCAAAATGTTATGTCGAGAATGTGAATTCGAAATTGACATCCACAACTCCCCGGCAAGCGGGACAAAGCCCCAAACCAACAGGCCAGCAAAACGAAAAAAAAAATCATAAAAAACATACACTTGCAGATGTCCTGCCATTGCTGTCGTTATCGATGGATGGATGGTGGATGGTTGGATCGATGGCTAAATGTCGCTGTCCGTCTGTCTATGTATCTGTCTGTCTGTCTATCTGCATGTGCCACTGTGTGACTGTGGGTCTATTCTGGTCTGCCTGGTTGTTCGTGTGTCTGTCATTGTGTTTAGGTCGGCTGTTAGTTAAAAGTAGTCGCAGCAGGACAAGCAATTTATTTATTGCCACCAGTAGAACGTGGCTGCAATAACATAAATTTCTCAAAATATTGAAACACATAAATTTTCTATAAATTTTCGCTAAATAAATTTGAATAAACACAAAGAGTACCAGAAAGAATAGCCTCTGAGCTAATGACAAACTAAATTGAAGTCTTACGGGGGAAAAAAGGCACAAAAATAAATGTAGGGCCATTCATTTCTAAGTTTGTAATTGATGAAATAATGTTCGTTCAATGAGCATTTTCATCATCGCAAGACTAGTTCCAAAGAGTTTGGGGTCAAACATGGAATCTAAGCTCTTTGGAAATTAATGTTTGGGGTATACTTCATAAATTCCATTGAAGTTGAACACTGTGCCACACTTTTTGTTATCTCATGACACAAAGGTCTTGCCACAGGAATAACTTTCGGCAAAATCCTTAAAATTGAGCTACCGGTTAAATCGGTACTTATTTTATACTTCCCTCCATCCCATAATATAACAATTTTTCTTAAGCTGCTGATTAGCCACATCTGCTGTCATCTAGCGAACAATTTTGTATTCTTCTGAATACATTTTCATCAATAAAAATTAAATTATATCTGAGCAAGTAAAAATGGCGTTAAGTTCCGGCCGGGCCGAACTTTATATACCCTCCACCACGGAGTCTGTCGATTTTCGTAGAAGTGCAGTAACATTACAGGAAAATATAATTTTTTTAATATAGCCAAACCACAACAAATACAGATATTGAAAAAATAATTTTATAAATATATATAATATTTTTATTATTTCAAACCACGCTTAGAAGGCAAGTCTACCAATACATTTACATATCGAAATAATACTTCAAGTCAATTCAAAAAATAAATATTCTTATATTTAAGTTTTCAAAAAGCTTAAATACCATAAATATTGGTAGATAGCGGGTGTTACAGTTGGTTGTATTTCCATTCTATTTTAATTCCAAAAGTACAAACATGGTGCAAAATAACCTAACTTCATGATTCAACCAATTTTTGCCGTCAAAATAAAAAGTACGAATTTGGAAAATCTTTTTATTTTGCTTGTCTATGCAGTCAGAGCAATGTATACACCGGATTCCATGATTCTAGCTGCGGCCGTTTGGTTGATACCATTTTTATCCCCTTTTTTCCTATTTAACCCTCTTAAGAGTACGACTTTCTAAAATCTCTTTATTTTACGTGTCTACGCAATTAGAGGGATGCAGAGACCGAATTTCATCATTCTAACTGTAGTCGTTTAGTTGGTACTATTTTTTATCCCTATGTAACCATTGTATCCCTTGAAAGTACGAATTTTGAAAAAAACCTTTTATTTGTTATGTCTACACAGCAGAAACTGTATACTCCGAATTTGATGACTCTAGCTGCGGTCATATATGTTGGTATTATTATTATCCCCTTTCTCCATTTTAACCCTAAAAAGCACGAATTTTAAAAAATCCGTTTATTTTACATGTCTACGCAATCAGAGGAATGTATGCATCGAATTTCATTATTCTAGGTGCAGCTGTTTGGATGGTACCATTTTTATCCCATTTTACCCCCAAAAAGTACGAATTTGGAAAAATTTCTTCATTGTACGTGTCTACGCACTTAGAGGGATGTGCACACCGAATTTCATCATTCTAGCTGTAGGTGTTTAGTTGGTACTACTTGTATACCTCTGTACCCATTGTATCCCTTCAAAGTACGAATTTGGAAAAAACTTTTTGTGTCTACGCAGTCAGGGGAATTTATACACCGATTTTCATTATTCTAGGTGCAGCCGATTGATTGGTACCATTTTTATACACTCCACGAGAGTATTATGTCTTTGTGCATTTGTTTGTAACACCCAAAAGGAAACGAGATAGACCCATTGTTAATTATACCGATCGTCTTAGAATCACTTTCTGAGTCGATTTAGCAATGTCCGTCCGTCCGTCCGTCCGTCCGTCCGTCCTTCCGTCCGTCCATCTATTCTTGTAATCACGATACAGGTCGCAATTGTAGACAGAACCAAATGAAACTTAGCACAACGATGTTTTTCGGGATAAGGACGAACGCTATTTAATTTGAAGAAAATCGGTTCGGATTTAGATATAGCCCCCATACGAATTTCACTCCCGATTTGACTCTTTTCACTCTAGATACCACATATTACAACAGATTTTCTTTAAAATTGGCAAAACATCTTATATTGTAACTAGAAACACCTGCGGTAAAAATGTGTTAGATCGGTTCAGATTTATATATAGCTCCCATACAAATTTCTCTCCCGATTTGACTTTTTCCGCTCTAGAGACCACATACTGTATCAGATTGTCTTCAGATTTGGCAAAACATCTTATATTGTAACTAGAAACACCTGCGGTAAAAATGTGTTAGATCGGTTCAGATTTATATATAGCTCCCATACAAATTTCTCTCCCGATTTGACTTTTTCCGCTCTAGAGACCACATACTGTATCAGATTGTCTTCAGATTTGGTAAAACATCTTATATTTCCACTAGAAACACCCATGGTGAATATCGGTCAGATCGGTTCAGATTTATATATAGCTCCCATACAAATTTCGCTCCCGATTTGACTTTTTCCGCTCTAGAGACCACATATTGTATCAGATTGTCTTCAGATTTGGCAAAACATCTTATATTGTAACTAGAAACACCTGCGGTAAAAATGTGTTAGATCGGTTCAGATTTATATATAGCTCCCATACAAATTTCTCTCCCGATTTGACTTTTTCCGCTCTAGAGACCACATATTGTATCAGATTTTCTTCAGATTTGGCAAAACATCTTATATTTAAACTAAGAATATCTATGGTGAAAATCGGTTCAGATTTAGATATAGCCCCCATACAAATGTCGTTCCCGATTTGACATTTTCCTCTGTAGAAACCACATATTGTACTCGATTTTCTTTAAATTTGGCACAACATCTAATAATCTTACTAGAAACACCTATGCAGAAATTGGGTAAGATCGGTTCAGATTTAGATATAGCCCCTATATAAATGTCGCTCCCGATTTGACTTTTGCCGCTTTAAAAGCCACATATTGTGCTCGATTGTCTTTAAATTTCGCACAACATCTTATAATCTAACTAAACAAAACTATGGTGAAAGTGGGTAAGTTCGGTTCAGATTTAAATATAGCCCAAATTCAAATGTTGCTCCCATAAGTTTAACCGATTTTGGCCAAACTATACAGTTTATATTTCACCTATTTCGTTCCAGCTTTCAATATATCCTCATACAAATGTCCTTTCCGATATAAAATTTTTTGTCAAACACATACATTTACAGGATACAAAAAACCTTCCCGTTTTCACTTTTTCACCGAATTGAATTGTATTCGGATTGAAAGTGGAGTGTATCATAGAGTCGGCCCCGCCCGACTTTAGCCTTTCCTTACTGGTTATCCCTCTATTCCCATTTTACCCCCTAAAAGTACGAATTTGGAAAAAATACTTTTATATTATGTATATACTCAATTGGAGGAATGTACACATCGAATTTCGTGTTTCTAGCTGCTGTCGTTTGATATGTACCATATGTACCATGAATAAAAATCCCCTCATTCACTTTTTTATTAAAGGGGAATGCACAAACCCGATATCAAGTACGTACAAGCAGACACATTGAAAAATTATGCTTAAATACTCTAAAATTATGGGTATTTATAGTCCTTGTGGGGGAAAAATTGTTCCCTTTGAGCCGATTTCGTGCAGTTTCAATCCTAACCGATCTACGACTATAAGACACATTTATGGGGCTAGTGTGCTTTCAACAGGCAGACGGACACTTAACACGTTTTGACCATCAAGAATATATATACTTTAATGGGTATCATGTCAATATTTCAAGGTGTTACAAACGGAATGACAAAGTTAGTATACCCCCATACTGGTGGGGGAGTGTATAAAAATGCTTAAATACTTTAAAAAATTAAGGGCGTTTAAGGGTATTTTTAGTCCTTGTGTGGGAAAAATTTTACGCTTTGTACCGATTTCACTCAGTTTCAATCCCAACCGATTTACGACTATGAGACACATTTATGGAAACTTTGGACATCGGACGGATATAGCTACATCGTCTTAGAATTTTTCGAAGATCAAAAATGTACTTTATAGGGTCTCAGGTCGATATTTCAAGGTGTTACAAATGGAATGACAAAGTTAGTATACCCCATCCTGGAGGGACTAATAACAGTGAAAAAACATGATTTTTAGGGGTTTTTCAGGAGCTATTAGCTCGCAGACATCTGTATATTTGGCAATTCATCGTCAAATATCCAAACATTCTTTGCGAGAGTTGACTGGAAACTATTTTTTGTTTGTATGAACCTCGACCGAGGCAAATATATATGGAGGCTATACATTCTATTCTAAACCCTTTGGGTATACTTTTGGGGAAACGTATAAAAATAAATTCCTAATACTGCACTTCTAAGTATAATCGACAGCCTCTAATCTAAGGGTAATACATTGGAGCACTCCTTCGGCCAAAATTAACGCCCCTTTTTACTTCTTTTTTTATTTGTTTTCGATGAAAACATGACAACAATTATTAAATACTGAGATCTCATTATTTATTATTAAATCGTCATTTTGTCACAGAAAGAAATTAACAAATCGTAGTCAACATATTACAAACAATAACCGGCCAATTCATCCAGGGTACAAGGTTTGAGGCAACATTCATCATGTACCCCAGTCACATGACGATGTCTGCGCGTCTTGGCCAGAGTGTTGAGGCGTTCACTGAATAACATATCGTTCAAAAGGGAATCCGATTTGAAGGGTGAGTCATCTTCAATTTCATTGAACACTGTCAAGGCATTCAAGTCATGGTTCACTTTAAAGTGGATATTAAATTCGTGATATTAAATTCTATTTCAATTAAATCAATTTATTATGACATACCGGGTTTATTGCTCGACTTTTTACTAATACCCAATCCATTAAAGCCGTCTACGCAAATTACCTCTAAAAGTTGCGCCAAATTGGGACCACAGACGCGGTTGCCAGCTGCATGGATTTCATAAAGAACAGCAAAAAGTATAGCAAAAGTCAACAGCTTCATATTCGTTGCGTTATCTTTTTTCTTAGTGATGGATAATTTGCAATTGTTGTGCTCTCAACGGTGTATTGCTGAATGTCTGAATCGATGCTAATGCGGAAATTATTTATAGAGATGAAAAGTACGTAAAAGGCGTCACTCATCTTCATACACGCATGTAGTACACAAGTCTGTGACGCAAAAGGGATAATGGGAAATTAAATTCAAGTTTGTGAGACCCTTCCTCCTACTCACTCTCGTAATTTGGTGTGACTAAAAAATAAAATCGTACAAATTTTAAGAAAATTGTTTTTTTTTTTGTTTTGAACAATGTTGTTTATTGAGCGGAAAGTTACAAATTGAATTTTGAAATCTGAACCGATTTTTTCAAATTCAATAGCATGCGTCCTTGATCTGCTAAATATTTTCGTATAAAGTTATGTTACGATGAGACTATAATTGTTACGATGTGGAAAATAAAGGACATATAAAAGAGTTGCGTTACTGACTGACTTATCATTGACCGGCCCCCAGTCCAAACGGCTGAAGCCAGGGTCATGCAATTTTCAGGTTAGTTCCTAAATATGACGTAGACGTCGACTTTTTACGAAGTTCGTACTTTTAGGGGGTAAAATGGCCCAAAACGGGATAAACATCGAATTCTCGTCCTGACTAAACGGCAGTAGCTATAAACATGAAATTCGGTGAGATCCTTGCAATGACCATGCAGACGAGCTACAAATAGGGATTTTTTGAAATTTGTACTTTTAAGGGAGGAAAGAGACAAAAACCGATAAAAGTGGTTCCAATTTAAGTATTACAGGTAGAATCGTGAAATTCGGTATCTACACTTCTCTGACCACTTAGACTTGAAACGTAATTGGATTTTTCGAAATTTGTACTTATAAGGGGTAAGCGAGACAAAAAGTGATAAAAATGGTACCAACTAAATTATTACAGTTAGAATCGTGAATTTTGGTGTGTTAATTCCGCTGATCATGCATAAGCGCATTAAAATTGAATTTTTGTGAGGGACAAAAAGGGATACAAATGGTACTAATTTAAGTATTGCAGCTATAGTCACGAAATTTAATGTGTAAATTCCTTTGACAACATAGAAGCGCTATCTAAATGGATTTTTTTCGAAATGTGTACTTATAAAGGGCGAACGGGATCAAAAAGGCATACAAATGGTACCAACTAAAGTATTGCAGCTATTGTCGTGGAATTGGGTGTGTAAATTCCTCTGACAACGTAGAAGCGCAAATCTTCATTATGAAACAAGTAAGAAAACGCCAGTCGGCTAAAGGAGGAGGTGACGCTCCACAACATTTTAAGATGTTTGAACCATGTCCGTCCATCCGTCCGTCTGCTTGGTGTACTCTGGAAATTAGTTAAGGAATCGATTCAAACTTTGCACATCGCAATATTTTTCCCAAACTTAGTTTAAGTTCGAAGATAGGCGAAATTGCCACGTCCCTTCTGGTAACTCCCACACAAATAGCCTATATTCCAATGTTAATTTGAAAACATATAACTTCCAGTACCTCTCACACAAATCACGCAAAACAACGTAAAATTAAAGTTGTTATTACTTATATACTAATGATCGGAATACTGTGAAATGTGACTTATAGCAACGTTTTTTAATGGTTACACTAACACTCCCACTTTGTGTGGGAGGTACCAGAAGGTGGCTACACTTTGGTTACAATAAAATCGTCATAACATTCATACGAGTAGTCAAAATCATTCGCAATTTGACATTTAAAAATGTTTTTATAGTCACTTTAAACCTAAAAATATTTACACTTTTTGTACCTCCCACACAATTGTCTCTATCCTAGGTAATATTAAATCCTTTATAACTTCTTTACTGGTGCATGGGATCCGCTATGACTTGATATTTGATCATGTTTTTATAATTGTTTTATAAATGCTGAAGCTGGTACCATGTGATACGAACCACCTTCCACACAAATCATCCTGCCCTATGTTAAATATAATTATGTTCTCTGAGATTGAGTGTATATATAAGTCGATATGCCGACTGAAGTCTACTTACTTGTTTTTTATTTCGACGGGAATACTGACTATTATGTTCACACAGAACTGCAATATTCTAGTTCAATATTTTGGTTGGTACCATTTTATCCCTTTTTACCGAATTTCACCAAGAAATTTTTGCATTTAATCTCTTAAAAGTACATATTTCGAAAAATTCCTTCTTATTAGTAATCTGCGCTGTAGAACGAACATACACTCCGAATTTCATTATTGTAGCGCCATCCGTGTTGTTGACACCTTTTTTATCCCCTCCTCTTCGTTTACTCTTTAAATATAGCAATTTCTAAAAATTCCTTCATTCTAAACATTTTTAGCTCCAACGGTTTGATTGGTATTATTTGTATATCTTTTTACCCGATTTCACCCTCCAAAAACTACGAATTTTGATAAATATTTTCTTAGTCGTAGTCCTGCGTTTGGTTAGGGCGTTGGTACTAATTGTATCCCATTTAATCCTTTAAAAGTACAAATTACGGGAAATTCCTTGTTATCAGCTGATTTGGTCCAAACATACTTAGGGTCTTAAGTAACTCCTTCAATGCGGTCAAAATTGTTGTTTGTCCCAAATGATATACCTTTAGTAGACTGAGGGTATACAAAAACACACCAACGAAGAGAGCAAACGTGCCAAATTTTATATAAATTAGAATGGGTAGGCTCCAAAATGGTCATTTGTTGTTTCGATTTATTTTAAAATCACCCCGCCGCACAGTGTATTATCAGCGGCAAAAAGTCCCAAATTTCATGCGCACAAATCTCAACTTTACTGATTAAATTTTGCAAAGAATTTTTAGCATATTCTAAAATAGTTTGCCAATATCGCTGTTAATTTTAAATTTCATAAATGCTAAAATAATTGCAAATTTCATCATAAAAGAGGTTATTTTGTTGGGATGTATCTCGGAAACCATGTATCGTAAATTGAAATTTCGTTTAATTCGTAGAAAATAGATGAAATCTAGAGATGTTCTTTTGCATTTAAAAAAGTGTAAATACGTTTTTGCTTTCCGTTTCAGACAGAGATTTGCCTGAAGGTTGTATAGGGTCCGCAATCTAACGTTTTTTTTTAACTATTCTACCGTTGGACTATTATTTGTAGGGTGCCCTCAGCAGCCATTTGAATAAAATTATTTGCCATTATTAACCGGAAGGATTGTACTTTCAAATAAAAAAAGAAATTTGAGAAAATATTCAGTAGTGTTTTATTGCATTTTCAAAAAAAAAGTTATTTGACGGACCCTATATTTATTTAATATTGGTAATTTTCTACAGTATAAAACTATATTCACGGGGCCGACCGATGCCTCGCCATTTACAAATATTCTTAAACTATAGTCTTATTTATTCATTTTAAAAAGAATATTCTGCTTATAGCTGCCAACATCGATTTAATTATTGAAATGGTAAAATCTTCTAAGCTAAAAACAAGTAAGGAAAGGCTAAAGTCGGGCGGGGCCGACTATATAATACCCTACACCACTCCCTGCGTATGTACCACGCTTTGATTACTAAAGCCAGGTATTTCATGGGAGCAATTTTAGGTAGTTCATATAAATTAAACAGTTACTATAAATTCATCTTTAGTCATATTTAACGAATATGGTTATTGATCCAATTATCCGACAGACAAATACAAATTATACAGTAGTAATAGGATGAATCGGACCGACATTTCAAAAGGGGCCTATAACTACATTTTGGGCCTGGTCCATTCACGGTAGGTATTCCTGGTTGAAAAATACAATGATCTGCAAAATTTGATGAAGATCCGATGTAAGATGTAGTTTCTAGAGCTGTAATAGATCAGAATGGAACCCCATTTGGGTTATACCAAATGGGCATATGGGCATCACCCAAACAAGTTAAGAAATGAAAATGCTAAGGCGGACGGACTTTCTATCTTATTACAATTCAATTCGGTAAAAAGTGAAATCGGGAAGGATTTTTGCATCCTGTAAATGTATGTGTTTGACAAAAAATGTTAAATCGGAAAGGACAATTGTATGGGGGTATATTGAAACCTGGAACGATGTGACCCGCTTTCACCATGTATGTTTATTGGTGAAATATAATATGTAAAGTTTGGCCAAAATCGGTTAAACATTGGGGAGCAACATTTGTATGAGGGCGATATCTAAATCTGAACCGATCTTACCCACTTTCACCATAGGTTGGATTATAAGATGTTGTGCCAATTTTAAAGAAAAACGGGTACAATAAGTGGATTTTGGAGCGGAAAAAGCCAAATCGGGAGCGACATTTGTATGTGGGCTATATCTAAATCTGAACCGATCTTAGCTACTTTCAGCATAGGTGTTTCTAGTTAGATTATAAGATGTTGTGCCAAATTTAAAGAAAATCGGGTGCAGGATGTGGTTTCTAGAGCGGAGGGAGTGACATTTGTATTGGGGCTATATCTAAATCTGAACCGATCTTACCCAATTTTTGCATACGTGTTTCTAGTTGGATTGTAAGATGTTCTGCAAAATTTAAAGAAAATCGGGTACAATATGTCTTTTCTAAAGCGGAAAATGTCAAATCGGGAGCGACATTTGTATGGGGGCTATATCTAAATCTGAACCGATCTTACCCAATTTTTGTATACGTGTTTCTAATTGGATTATAAGATTTTCTGCACAATTTAAAGAAAATCGGGTACAATATGTCTTTTCTAGAGCGGAAAATGTCAAATCGGGAGCGACATTTGTATGGGGGATATATCTAAATCTGAACCGATCTTACCCAATTTTTGCATACGTGTTTCTAGTTTGATTTTAAGCTGTTCTGCAAAATTTAAAGAAAATGGGGTGCAGTATGTGGTTTCTAAAGTGGAAAATGTCAAATCGGGAGCGACATTTGTATGGGAGCTATATCTAAATCTGAACCGATTTCCTCCAAATTCAATACCGATGGTCCTTGGCCAGTAAAAATAACTTCTGCCAAGATTCATGACAATCGGACAACAATTGCGACCTGTAGAGTGCGAACAAGCTTAGGTGGACAGCAGACGGACGGACAGACAGACATCGTTAAATCGACTCAGCTGGTGATTCTAAGCCGATCGGTATACTTAAAGGTGGGTCTAGCTCGATTATTTCTTGGTGTTACAAACATTTGGCGCGAAACTGACTTATAATACCCTAGACCACGAAGTGGTGTAGGGTATAATGAAGCAATACTTTCTTCGGTGCTCTCTGTTAATGTCTTTTGGAAATTTTATTTCAAGCATACTTTAGGGATGTAAGGTCGATATTTATCTTAAGTTGAGTATAAAGCTATAATAGTCGTGAATCATCTATTAAAAAATAAAATAATTTTTATAAAAAAATTCGAAAATCGTAATATACCAAAAATTGTATGTGGGCGTTGGGCGTGACACTGACAATTTTAATATAATTATGGATTCAACTGAAATTAGTTTTTGAATAAAATTTGTTCTAAAGTATGATTTTTTAAAGGCTATAGAAAAGTTTTTCAAAAAAAAACACATAAAATTCAGAAAAATGCGTGATATATTTATTTGAATCGATAGTACGGTCCATATAATTTAATGTTTGAAGATTATTTCATGAAAATGTTGACCTTGACTGCGGACCAAATGGTCCATCCGCTTAGTCCAATTTTGGCATTTCAACGTTTTTGAGTAACAGAGGCCCAATTGCTGCGAACGGCGACGAATCGATAATTGATGGTCATCATTAACACTGGCCGATACAGCTGCGATATTTTCTTCAGTTCGCACTCTGCGTAAGTGTGTTGTTGGTTTAATGTCCAACAATGTAAATTTGGTGCGAAATTTAGTCACAATAGCCCGAATAGCCGCTTCAGTGGGTCGATTAAACTGACCATAATATGGAAGCGCGCGATGAACTTTCTTAACAGAGCACGCATTTTGATAATAAAATTCAATAATTTGCAAGCGTTGTTCGTTTGTAAGACGATTCATGGTTAAATTATAGACCAAACTGAAGATGTTTGACAGTGAAACAAAACACTAAAAGTGCGTCAGCTGTTTAAACCAGTGTTGCCAAAAAGATAATAGCTAAAAAATCACCCTTTATAATGTGCCGTGATTGTAAACTTCCTTGGAAGAAAAAAAGTTGCTCGGTCGTGCTAGATGCTCCCGCTATAATCAAATGAAAGGTAAGACTCCATACTATCAATTAAAAAAGGAAAATGTTTAAATAACTAATAATCTATATATATAAAAGAGTTGCGTTACTGACTGACTGACTGACTGACTGACTGACTTATCATTGACCAGCCCCCAGACCAAACGGCTGAAGCCAGGGTCATGAAATTTTCAGGGTAGTTCCCAAATATGACGTAGACGTCGACTAAGAAAGGGTTTTACGAAATTCGTACTTTTAGGGGATAAAATGGCCCAAAAAGGGATAAACATCGAACCTTCGTCCTGACTAAACGGCAGTTGCTATAAACATGAAATTCGGTGAGTTCCTTGCAATGACCATGCAGACGAGCTACAAATACGGATTTTTCGAAATTTGTACTTTTAAGGGACGAGCGGGACAAAAAGGGATAAAAATGGTACCAACTAAAGTATTACAGCTAGAAACGTGAAATTTGGTATGTAAATTCCTCTGACCATATAGAAACGAAGTAAAATGGAATTTTTCGAAATTTGTACTTTTAAGGGACGAACGGGACAAAAAGGGATAAAAATGGTACCAACTAAAGTATTACAGCTAGAAACGTGAAATTTGGTATGTAAATTCCTCTGACCATATAGAAACGAAATAAAATGGGATTTTTCGAAATTTGTACTTTTAAGGGACGAGCGGGATAAAAATGGTACCAACTAAAGTATTACAGCTAGAAACGTTAAATTTGGTATGTAAATTCCTCTGACCATATAGAAACGAAGTAAAATGGGATTTTTCGAAAGTTGTACTTTTAAGGGACGAGCGGGACAAAAAGGGATAAAAATGGTACCAACTAAAGTATTACAGCTAGAAACGTGAAATTTGGTATGTAAATTCCTCTGACCATATAGAAACGAAGTAAAATGGGATTTTTCGAAATTTGTACTTTTAAGGGACGAGCGGGACAAAAAGGGATAACAATGGTACCAACTAAAGTATTACAGCTAGAAACGTGAAATTTGGTATGTAAATTCATCTGACCATATAGAAACGAAGTAAAATGGGATTTTTCGAAATTTGTACTTTTAAGGGACGAGCGGGACAAAAAGGGATAAAAATGGTACCAAATAAAGTATTACAGCTAGAAACGTGAAATTTGGTATGTAAATTCCTCTGACCATATAGAACCGAAGTAAAATTTTTCGAAATTTGTACTTTATAGGGAGGAGCGGGAAAAAAAAGGGATAAAAATGGTACCAACTAAAGTATTACAGCTAGAAACGTGAAATTTGCTATGTAAATTCCTCTGACCATATAGAAATGAAGTAAAATTGGATTTTTCGAAATTTGTACTTTTAAGGGACGAGCGGGACAAAAAGGGATAAAAATAGTACCAACTAAGGTATTACAGCTAGAAACGTGAAATTTGGTATGTAAATTCCTCTGACCATATAGAAACGAAGTAAAATTGGATTTTTCGAAATTTGTACTTTTAAGAGACGAGCGGGACAAAAAGGGATAAAAATGGTACCAACTAAAGTATTACAGCTAGAAACGTGAAATTTGGTATGTAAATTCCTCTGACCATATAGAAACGAAGTAAAATTGGATTTTTCGAAATTTGTACTTTATAGGGACGAGCGGGACAAAAAGGGATAAAAATGGTACCAACTAAAGTATTACAGCTAGAAACGTGAAATTTGGTATGTAAATTCCTCTGACCATATAGAAACGAAGTAAAATTGGATTTTTCGAAATTTGTACTTTTAAGGGACGAGCGGGACAAAAAGGGATAAAAATAGTACCAACTAAAGTATTACAGCTAGAAACGTGAAATTTGGTATGTAAATTCCTCTGACCATATAGAAACGAAGTAAAATTGGATTTTTCGAAATTTGTACTTTATAGGGACGAGCGGGACAAAAAGGGATAAAAATGGTACCAACTAAAGTGTTACAGCTAGAAACGTGAAATTTGGTATGTAAATTCCTCTGACCATATAGAAACGAAGTAAAATTGGATTTTTCGAAATTTGTACTTTTAAGGGACGAGCGGGACAAAAAAGGATAAAAATGGTACCAACTAAAGTATTACAGCTAGAAACGTGAAATTTGGTATGTAAATTCCTCTGACCATATAGAAACGAAGTAAAATTGGATTTTTCGAAATTTGTACTTTTAAGGG
>OX377621.1:68048734-68149354 GCA_947397865.1 Polietes domitor
GACTCTGCGATCGGTCGATCGACGATACTAGCCGATAGTTTATACCGATGACACCGTTCGATTGCTTGCCTCGACTACATCGGTCTAAACTTTACTTCGATTACCCTCGATGGCGATCGTTTGTTTACTCAACGATTGAGGTCGATCATTTAGTCGATGACTCTAAGCGACTCCCAATTACATCGACTACACCGGTCGATTGTTTACTTTGATGACACCAATCCATTGTTCAGTTCGATGTGTACATCGATGACTCCTTCAAGTCTTCTGTTGATCCGTCGAAACTAATTTACTTCAACAAGTTTTGTTGATCCTCTAAAACCTGGGACAATACTTTCTTCAGAGACTCCGGGTAATTGTTTGCCTCGACGACATCGGTCTAACGTCTATCTCAACAACTCCAAGACTTGGGTCGATCCTTTACGCCGATGACACTTGTCAATCGAATACCTCGATGGCACCGGTCGATCGTTTACCTCGATTATTGTTAGCCGATCGACATCGGTCTAACCTTGATGACATCGGTCTAACCTTTACCTCGCGATCCTTAATTTCGTTAATCTCGACTCGACTCTCTTTGATCGTTTACACCGAAGATTTCGGACATTCATTTACCTCGTCTCTATATCATCGCTAACCTCTAAGACTAGCATCTTTACGTGGATGACTGACGGTCGATCGACAGCCTTGACGTCACTCGTTTACCCCTACGACTTATGTCGATCATTTGCTACAACGAGTCCATCTATAAGTTTGCCTCGACGACATTTGTCAATCGATTACCTAGATGTGTGCTCACGGACATCAGACTATATCAACGGCCCTCCTTGATCGATTTCCTCTAAAATGTCGGACGATTATTTGCCGCAAAGGCACTGACCTATAGATTACCTCAATGGTCCTGATCGATAGTTTAATCCGAAGACTTTGGCTGATCGTATACCTCAAAGTTTTCTGTCGATTGGAGAATGTAGACTAACCCCAATTTGCACCATGAAGAAGACAAACTCTACACAAACCGACCAATTTTGGTTAATTCTATCTTCAGGTTGGCCAGACATGGTGCAAGTAAGAGTTACTCTTACTCAGACCTAAACGACAATGAATGAGCGTCTACAATGAGTCAATCGTTATTTGAAGCAATAAATCGCAAACCACCCGTACATATGAATTTACAACTGGAATTGTATATTATCGAATGGACCACCGAATTTCCAACGTTGCTACTGAGTTTAAAAGCCAACGGTAAACTTGCAATATACTAATACACCACCGAATGCTGCACATACCATCGTCGAGCGGAATTTATAGGAAAATACAGTGTCTGGAGAGTTGAACAAAATTATTCCATCACACCTATATGCCTACAAACCTTTTAACCGGACGTCGAAATCGCAGATATCATCTACCAACCGATCGTGTATAAATCGTTTATCAATGAGATGTTAGATATTTGTTCCTTTTACTCCTGTAAGGAGCATAAGGCCGTATCAATAGATGTTAATCATATTGAATCATCCACTATGCTGAGCCTTGGGCATTCTGCTTTGGATTCAGATTCATTATATTATTCAACTGAAACTAGACCATAACTATCCCCATCAATATGCTCCAATACTGTCACTGCTGATCCGAATTGCGTTGGCCTAGTGATGCCTGTTGCCGTAATAGAATTTCAACATTAACAACAGGATTGTCTGGTGCACTTTGTTTTTTTTTTTTGTTTTGCCTTTGCAATTACTGTTACTTTAGAGAATAGCCTGATACCAGTAAAATATACTTGACCGGCACTTTTTCACACTCTTAATGAGACAGAAAATGCATTTTTACTGGACTAGTTACCAGGAATAACAAGCAAACACAGGCAGAGAGGCAGCGGCGGCAGTAGCTATAAAAACACATACATACATATTTCTAGCTACTCTTCATTAGCATTGTCACTGAAGTGTGCAAATAATATGTACGACGAGTGTGAGTGCCAGCGTTCCCTTCGTTAGGATAGGATAGCGGAGCACATAGACCAACAAAGACAGACATGGAACGTGAATTGGTGGCCAGCACAATGTTCACGAGGCATAAAATTACCTGATGTATGAGTATTAGTTGTAGCCACTCGCAGACATAGCCATAGTTTCTGCTTATGCTCATACACACACACACTCACATACAGACTCTGCTGCAGCTGCGAAATGGTGAGCTGCTGCAATGGTTTGTAATGGAAGTTGTGGAAACTCGTTTAATTTTCTTGGTTTTTAGGTTTGCAGCAGCTAATTTCATAGTTGCATTATCGAACGGAGACTTAATTTAAGTCGGAAATGGTTGAAAATTGTGTTATCACTTCATACGTGAAATACTTTATTGCAAAATTTTTAAAATATATGCAGAGTTGTGTATACAGAGTTCAGAAAAAAATTTAGCATATACAAACCATTTCGTGGAAAAGGGGTATTATGAGGTAGTTTCATGGCAAATGTTTTTGATGCAAAAAAAAAACGTGCTAGACAATCATTTAAGTAAAGGGTGTTTTTTATTGGGGTATAGAACTTTAAGTTGGCATCACTTTTTTAACTGGCGGCCATTTTGTCAGCTGTCAAGTGATTAATATTTAGTTTGGTTTGCCATTTCATCATGAACAGGTTGACAAAAGAACAACGCTTGCAAATCGTGCAAATTTATTTCGAAAGTAATGCTTCAGTTCGCGAAGTTCACCGCAAGCTCCGTCCATTTTATGGTCGACATAATCGTCCATCAGTTTACTCTATGTGATAATACGCATCCGCAGAGACGTCGAACAGTGCGCACCGAAGAAACAATTGCCGCTGTAGAGCAAAGTGTTGAAGAGGACCCGAATGAATCGATTCGCCACCGTGCACAGCAATAGGAGCTTTGGAAAATTGGACCTGTAGAATTGGCTATATTCGAGCCAGCCGCGGCGGCCACATGCCCGAAATCATATTTAAACATTAATGGCATAAAATTATCCTTCCAATAAAGCCAAATTGATCGACATTAAAACGATTTTCTTGTGTTTTATTTCAATTCGAAGTTCTATACCTCAATAAAAAACACCCTATATATCGATCAACTTAGAATCATTTAATCGATTTAACGATGTCTGTTTGCACGACCGTCTATCTGTACGAATATCTGTCAGCTGTATATCTAAAGCTTGTGATCCAAGTACAAAGAATTTTAGCATAAGTAATGTCAGATATGGAGATTTAGATATAGCCACCATACAAATGTCCATCCGATTTAACCAATAGCAAGCTGAAGACAACTTTATTATACCCTCCACCTCCAGGATGGGGGTATACTAACTTTGTCATTCCGTTTGTAACACCTTGAAATATCGACCGTCTGTTGAAAGCATCTAAACGAAAGGAACTAGGACGTCCAAATTTTCCATAAATGCGTCTTTTAGTCGTAGATCGGATGGGATTGAAAGTGGGCGAAATCGGCCCAAAGGGAAAATTTTTTCCCTCACAAGGACTACAAATACCCATAATAACCCCTAATATTTTAGAGTATTTATGCATATTTTTCAATATGTCTGCTAGTACTTACTTGATATTGGGTATGCGCATTACCCCCGATAACAAAAACCTGCACCTTAAAGTGATTCTTATTTGTAGGGGGTGAAATGGGGCAAAAAAGGGATAAAAATGGTACATATTAAACGACAACAGCTAGAAACACGAAATTCGGTGTGTACATTCCTCTGACTGCGTAGACAAGGAAAATAGACGAATTTTTCGAAATTAGTACTTTCAAGGGATTCAATGGTACAGAGGGATAAAAATAGTACCAACTAAAGGACTACAGCTAGAATGATCAAATTCTAATTGCGTAGAAACGTCAAGGGGGTAAAAATGGTACAACCAAATGGAATCATGGAATTCGGTGTATACATTCCTCTGACTGCATAGACACGCAAAATAATAAGTTTTTTTTTCCAAATTCGTACTTTTTCTTTTACGGCAAAAATTGGTTGAATCATGAAGTTAGGTTATTTTGCACTATGTACGTCTGATAATGGATTTTCAAAATTTGTACTTTGGAATTCAAATATAATGAAAATACAACCAACTGTAGCACCCACTATCTACCAATATTTATGGCTTTGAAAATATTTTTGAAAATATAAATATAAGAATATTTATTTTTTGAATTGACGTATTGGTAGCATTACCTTATAAGCGTAGGTTGAAATAATTAAAATATTATATTTATTTATAAAATTAATTTTTCAATATTTGTATTTGTTTTGGTTTGGCTATATTAAAAAATATATTTTCCTGTAATATTAATGCACTTCTACGAAAACCGACAACCTCTGTGGAATGCAATCCATGGTGGAGGGTATATAAAGTTCGGCCCGGCCGAACTTAACGCCGTTTTTACTTGTTATTCGCTTCGAAGAACTTTTCGGCACAATTTTTAGCAAGTTCTATTGAAAACTTGCCAATTGTCTAGCTAACAGGCATACCTACTGTAATATATAACATTACTCATACGATACGCAGTACCACACACAACCATAGTGAGTTATTATCAGTCATACGCTACCAAGTACATGCGAGAAGTGAATGGCCAAAAATTCAGCAAAAGTAGCTGTTGAATCCAGCAAAAGAAAGACCATTTTATTTTGAATTTGCTAAATTGAAAAATATTAGAAAACCTACTTCCAAAGTAAGTGGAACACTTTCGAGAAGAGATCAGCCTTCATGAAGCTCAGTTTTACTTTGGTGGCTATGTCAATAAGCAAAATTGTCGAGAGAAGCCAATGTATCCACAACGAGTCGCTGTTCGGTGTGGATTTTGGGCTGGCGGCATTATTGGGCAATGTACTGAAAAATTGGGTTGGTCGGATGAGGTTCTGCCGAGCCAGTCGTGGTAGTCATATGAGTGATATTGTGTTCCATTATTAAGTGACAAAGTTCAACCTTTCCAACAAAACCAAGCCAGGACAATATCCCAGTTCAAATCAAATATTGATTACAGACCAAAAAAATGCAAACGAATAAACTAAAACAAATGAGCGTTGGCACGGCAGAAGTATTGCTGGGTAACTATACCTGCATGTACACATACTTACATACGCAACTCAATGAGATGCTTGTAAGATGGCATGTGTACTTTATTACTTGGTGCTATTGTGAGAATCATTTACTTAAAGAGACCGGGTTTGTTATTGCAAATTCGCTGCATAGCCAACCGAGGCCTTTGGCAGGGCGTAAATCATGATAGTGGTAGTCTGCAGCCAAGTCAAACATATCACCATGCCATTTTTAAATAAATTTGCATTCTATTAAGAGTTCAAGTCAAAAATTGATTACATACCAAAAAAAAAAAACAGAAATTTTAAAAAATAATCAGAACTTTTTTATAGCCTATTCCAATTTAATATTTTAAATGTTTCACCCTCTATATGTGCGAGATTTCATTTGGATCTTCAGGTTTCATAAGAAGAGGGTTTGCATCCCGGGATTTCCTGCTCGAATTCGCACATTTTTCATTTCCCGTATCCCGGGAAATTCGAACGCGAATCCCGCGGGAATTCAGTAGAAAATTTTACATATTTCTTCGTATATTTTTTCCATCATTTTCACAATAAAATTTAAAATGTTGTATACAAATTTAGATCACATAGCTTTTAACCAGGTATGCCAAATATTGCAGTTGGATGACAAAATATTTTTAAGCTGCGTTCAGATGTAGACTCAAAATCCACTTTTTCGGATTTGTCCTGTCAAGCTCCATATGAAGAAAATTAAAAATAAATAGATTTTGGGCGTGTGTCCGAACGCCAAAAATAAAGAATTTAAAGTTATCGAAGCGACAGAACAAAGAACAAACATTTCATTTAATGTTCTACTCACTATTAATGTGAACGATCGTTCTCCGTCGCGTCCTCATTTCCCAATGAAATAAGAAATATCTGATCTTTAATTAATTTTGAAACTTGAAAAGATGTTTGAATTGATTGACAGGTTCGTTGTGAAATATATATGTATTTATTTTACTTTAATAAAATGTGTTGGAAAAAATAAGCTTAACTCGTGTTAAACAGTATGTTGACGATTTCCCGTGCTGTCCCGGGATCCCGAGAAATTGAAAAAATAATTCCCGTTTCCCGGGAAATAAAAAGAAATTATGCACCATTTTCAAGTTACTCTCTATTTATATATATATTAGGCTGGGTCGCGGGCCATACATGGAAAAACAATTTCCAGTCACCCCACAAAAATAAAGTTTGGATTGTTTGGATTATTACATTTGAAATTCAAAAATGTAAAAAAAAATTTTTAAGCAAAATGTACATTAGGCGGGGTAATGTACCAGCTGGAATATATGTTTATGATGTACACAACGTGCCCTTTCAGTTTTTTTTGACAGTGTAACTCAAACTCGAGGTCTTATGATTTTTCTTTGAATTTTGTTTTTTATTCAATATATCTAAATCTGAACCGATCTTACCCAATTTCACCGTAGGTGTTTTTAGTTGGATTATAAGATGTTGTGCCAATTTTAAAGAAAATCGGGTACAATATGTTGTTTCTAGAGCGGAAAACGTCAAATCGGGAGCGACTTTTGTATGGGGGCTATATCTAAATCTGAACCGATCTAACCCGCTTTCGCAACAGGTGTTTCTAGATAGATTATAAGGTGTTAGGCCAAATTTGAAGAAAATCGGGTTTCTAAATGTGGTTTCTAGAGCGAAAAAAGTCAAATTGGGAGGGACATTTGTATGGGGGCTATATCTAAATCTGAACCGATTTGCTTTAAATTAAACAGCGTTCGTCCTTGATCCACAAAACTTACTTGTGCCAAATTTTGTTAAGATCGGACTATATTTGCGACCTGTAATTTGATTACAACAATAGATGGACAGACGGACATTGCTAAATCGACTCAGAAAGTGATTCTTAGATGATCTGTATAATAAACGATGGGTCTAACTCGTTTCCTTTTGGGTGTTACAAACAAATGCAAAAAGATAATACTCTCGTGGAGTGTATAAAAATGACCCTTTTTAGCGATTTTTCATAAAAGCAATCCTGAAAACGTTTACTCTGCGTAGTCGATTTTTAACATTTTTAATTAACAAGTAAGAAAATGTCAGTCGGCTTAAACGACTTATATATACCCTCACTCTCAGAGAACATGTACATGGAAGGTCTTAAATTTTTCTTAGCGCACAATTGGTGCCTGATTCCTCATTTGGTAATAATAGTGAAAAAAAACTATCATATATTAAGTCATAATGAATTTCAGGCATCGGTAAAGTAGTAATAAAGCATTTAATTTTACCTAGGATAGAGACAATTGTGTGGGAGGTACTAGAAGGGGCGCGGCTAAAGCGTAAATATTTTTTTACGTTTAAAGTGATTATAAAAATATTTTCAATTATCAAATTTCAAATGATTTTGACTACCCTATGGATATTATATCGGTTTTAGTGTAACCAAAGTTTATGCCACTTTGTGTGGGAGGTACCAGAAGGAATGTGACAATACCGTCCATATTCCGTGCAAATCTAACCTCTATAAAAGCATTGTCATATATCAAATTTCACAGTATTCCATTCATCCGTATAGAAGTTATAACAACTTTAATTTTACGTAGTTTTGCATGATTTGTGTGGGAGGTACTGGAAGGGGTGTGGTAAAACCCGTTATATTTAGTACACTCAAAGTGATTATAAAAACATTGTCAAATATCAAAATATAGCTGATTCCGAATAACCGTGTGGAAGTTACATGGGTTTTGATTTTACATTGGAATATGTGATATTTGTGTAGGAGGTACCCGAAGGGGCGTGGCAATTTCTCCCATCTTCGAACTTAAACTAAACTTCGAAAAATATTCTATGTGCAAAGTATGAATCGAATCCTTAACTCCTACACGAGAGTTATCGTGTACACCAGCCAGCCAAACGGACGGACGAAAGAACATGGCTCAAACTTCTTAAAAAGTCGTGAAAGTCCAAACATAGCTAGGGACTTGAGTCATTCCTTCACTGCGTTACACTTTTTTTCAGTCCCAAATGATATATACCCTTTTACTCTGTAGAATGAGGGTAGACATTTTTCATACGAATAATCACCAAAAAGAATTGGGTCTTCATTCATATGTTGTGGACAATATTATATATTTTTGATTTTTCATTATGGAAAATCACCCAAAAACCAAATATAAAATACCGCCCTTGAGGTGATATTTCATAAAGTCAAATATGAGAAATTAGACTTTTTGGACGATTTTTCATAAATATAACCGTTAAAACGTTTACTCTGCGTAGCCCACTTAGGACATACTCCAGAGGAGAAAATAGTTAAGCCCATCCGAAGGCCACCAACTCTGGAATCTATTACTTTGACCAGGCGGTTTGGACATACAGCAGATGCTATATTTTCGGGCGATTTTTTATGTTAAAAAGTACTACAAATTTTTAGGCTATTTTTCATATGATAAACCACCCATTTTTTACGATTTTCCACTTGAATTCGAATTTCATTTTCCGTTCTTGGTGATTTCCCATTTTTTGATTTGTGCGATTGTTCATTGGGCGATGTTTCATGTCGTCGATAAAATGTTGTCAACTTATTTTTGTTTGCCACTTGTTTTTTTTTTGTAAATACACAACCCGTCTATCCATATTTTTGCCCGAAAAGTAAATAATATCCACCATTTACTAAGGACACGATATACGAGAGTTAAAAAATAGAAAACCGCAAGACATCATCCGCATTATGAACGTCATAAAAAAAAATAAATTTGCATTTTATTTTTCGCTCACGGAGCCGGCCCAAACCACTAAAATTTCCTTATATGTAGAAGATGTGTGTGACGCACTAACGTGCACTATAAATAATTACCGACAGCAGCTTCGGCGGGACAGTCACCAAAAAGTCATTAAGGAAACAACAATAATAAAAATATCCACTCCTAAGAATATTCTAGTGCAACAACTATGAAACTCTTGAGTTTTATTATATTTCTGGCTATTCTCTATGAAATCCATTGTCAGTCGCGTTTCTGTGGACCAAGTTTGATGGAGGCCCTAAATGTAGTGTGCGACGGTGTGTTCAACCCAATTATTGTCAAAAGTAAAAAGTCAAGTAAGCGACTATGTACTTCATATAGAGATGGAAATCATTTGTAATCGAGGTTTTTACATTTTACAGTGAACCATCATGACCTGGATGCTTTGTCGGTTTTCAACGAAATCGACGATGAGTCGCCTTTCAAATCAGAATCCCTTTTAAACGACATGCTATTCAGTGAACGTCTCAACACTCTGGCCAAGACCCGAAGACATCGTCATTTGTCTGGGGTACATGACGAGTGTTGCCTCAAACCTTGTACCCATGCGGAATTGGTGGGATATTGCCTAAAAAAGACTGAAGAATAGTACGGAAGTGATGCCAGCTTGTGAAAAAATTTTCTATGTTTTTGAATGTAAATAATGTAATTTGAGCCAAATAAACTATTGTCAATCCTAATATAAATATTCAGCTACAAATTCTATTGATTATTAATTAGTTAATGTGGAGTTAGGTATTTTTTGGGACGCACTATGAGCGGAAATAAGAAAAATGCAAAAAAGTTGTAATAGTTATTTTAAGATATTTATTACAAACAAACTTTATTTGGCACAATCACAGTTTTAGCGACATAATACAGCTAAGAAACCATAGTTTCGAATATAACGAATATCTGTGAGCTAAATCTTATAAAATTTGTGAGAAACAGTTCGTCAAATTCGAAACAAGAAATTAAGTTTTTTCAATTTCCAAATTCTGAGTAAAGTAAAATATCTGTAAAACGAAAACGCCTCAAATGGTCCATCCGCTTAGTCCAATTTTGGCATTTCCACGTTTTTGAGTAACAGAGGCCCAATTGCTGCGAACGGCGACGAATCGATAATAAATGGTCATCATTAACACTGGCCGAGACAGCTGTGATATTTTCTTCAGTTCGCACTCTACGCAAGCGTGTTGTTGGTGTAATGTCCAACAATGTAAATTTGGTGCGAAATTTAGTCACAATAGCCCGATTAGCTGCTTCAGGGGGTCGATTAAACTGACCATACAATGGAAGAAGCGCGCGATGAACATTCTTAACAGAGCACGCATTTTGATAATAAAATTCAATAATTTGCAAGCGTTGTTCGTTTGTAAGACGATTCCTGGTTAAATTATAGACCACACTGAAGATGTTTGACAGTGAAACAAAACACGAAACGTGCGTCAGCTGTTTAAACCAGTGTTGCCAACAAGATATTAGCTAAAAAATCAGCCTTTATATAAAAGAGTTGCGTTACTGACTGACTGACTTATCATTGACCAGCCCACGGCTGAAGCCAGGCTCATGAAATTTTCAGGTTAGTTCCCAAATATGACGTAGACGTCGACTAAGAAAGGGTTTTACGAAATTCGTACTTTTAGGGGGTAAAATGGGACAAAAAGGGATAAGCATCGAACCTTCGTCCTAACTAAACGGCAGTAGCTAGACACATGAAATTCGGCGTGTTCCTTGCACTGACCATGCAGAAGAGCTACAAATAGGGATTTTTCGAAATTTGTACTTTTAAGGGAGGAAAGAGACAAAAAAGGATAAAAATGGTACCAATTTAAGAATTGCAGCTATAATCGTGAAAATCGGAATTTACATTCCTCTGACAACGTAGACTTGCAAGATAAATTGATTTTTCGAAATTTGTACTTATAAAGGGAGAGCGGTACAAAAAGGGATGAAAATGGTACCAATTTAAGTATTGCAGCTATAGTCGCGAAATTTGGTGCGTAAACTCCTCTCACCACAGAGAAGCGGAATATAAATGCATTTTGTACTTTTAGGGGTTGCGCGGGACAAAAAGGGATACAAAAGATACCAACTAAAGTATTGCAGCTAGAATCTTGAAATTTGATGTGTAAGTTATTCTGCCCATGTAGAAGAGCAGTAAAATTGAATTTTTCGAAATTCGTACTTATAAGAGGTGAGCAGGACAAAAAGGGATAAAAAGTACCAACTAAATTATTATAGCAAGAATCGTGAAATTTGGTATGTTAATTCCTCTCACCATGTATAAGCGCATTAAAATTGGATTTTTCAAAATTTTTACTTTTAAGGGTTACGAGGGACAAAAAGGTATAATAATGGTAGTAATTTAAGTATTGCAACTATGGTTGTGAAATGTGGTGTGTCAATTCCTCTGATAACGTAGAAGAACAAATCCAAATTGATTTTTCGAAATTTGTACTTTTAAGGGGAGAGCGGGACAAAAAGGGATAAACATGGTACCAAATTTAGGATTACAGCTAGAATCATGAAATTTAGTATGCAAATTCCTCTAACCATGTAGAAGCGCCATCAAAATGGATTTTTTTCGAATAAAAGGCTCTGTGGTTGTAATTTTTTTGTTAAAGAAGGGAGTTCAGCTAAAACAGTGCACATCGACAAGCAAATTCCTTTGACTGTGTATGAGTGCTGTGTTTCCAATTTATTATTTTAGAAAAGAAAATCAAATAAATACTATCCTAAAAGGGAGACGGATAAAACTAATAACAAATACCTGGCTTTTTCGCGTGAGAAGCAGCGGGTACTGCTAGTATATTAATATATACCCTCCACCATGGATTGCATTCTAAAGAGGCTCTCGATTTCGTAGAAGTGCAGTAACATTATAGGAAAATGTATTTTTTTAATATAGCCAAACCAAAACAAATAAAAGTATTTAAAAATATATTTTATAAATAAATATTAAATTTTTATTATTTCAAACCACTCTTATAAGGCAAGGCTACAAACACTTTTATCTATATATATAAAAATGAATCTGTGTTTGTTTGTTTGTTCTTTATAGCAGCCTAAACTACTGAACCGATCTTCCTGAAATTTTCACAGTATGTTAATGCTGAACCGGTGGTAAAACTAGGCTATATACATTTTTGATATTCTCAATGGACGTGGCACCTCCCACACAAATTGTGGATTTTTTCGTTTTTTATAAATTAGAAATGCAATGCTAGAGTATTGCATTTCTGCGAAAGTTCACTAATTATTAGTCTGCACAGTTGTGCCAAAAAGGGACCGCATTGGAAAAGTGGGCGTGGCACCTCCCATACGAAATTAAAACCTGTTTTTTGAGTATATTCGACACAGAGATTATATTTAGTTGTAACGTGCTTAGAATATATAAAGGGTTATTTTTAGCTATTATCTTTTTGGAAACACTGGTTTAAACAGCTGACGCACGTTTCGTGTTTTTTTTTTCACTGTCAAACATCTTCAGTTTGGTCTATAATTTAACCATGAAACCATCTTACAAACTAACTACGCTTGCAAATTATTGAATTTTATTATAAAAATGCGTGCTCTGTTAAGAAAGTTCATCGCGCGCTTCCATTTTATGGTCAGTTTAATCGACCCACTGAATCGGTTTTTCGGGCTATTGTGACTAAATTTCGCACCAAATTTACATTGTTGGACATTAAACCAACAACACGCTTACGTAGAGTGCGAACTGAAGAAAATATCGCAGCTGTATCGGCCAGTGTTCATGATGACCTTCAATTATTAAATCGTCGCCGGTCGCAGCAATTGGGCCTCTGTTACTCAAAAACGTGGAAATGCCAAAATTGGACTAAGCGGATGGACCATTTGAGGCGCAGTCAAGGTCAACATTTGCATGAAATAATCTTCAAACATTAAATTATATGGATCATACTATCGATTTAAATAAAGATTTCATGCATTTTTCTGAATTTTATGTGTGTTTTTTTTTGAAAAACTTTCCTATAGCTTTTAATAAATCACCCTTTACAAATGGGCGGGATTTGATTTGAAATTTTGTAAAATTACACGTTATCTTTGGATTTTCTTAGCACAATAGTAAAGAAAGGTTACAAAAAAAGAGAAAAATTCATTCGTCGACTTAAGTCAAGATTTTTTTTAATTTTTTAGTTTTTGTGTTGTTTGATTAGTGAACTATTTGATTGATTTTCTATGTATTTTGAATGTAATGTAATGTAATTTCTTCTTACGAATGAAGTTTTTTGTTTAGGTAATGGAAAGGAGGAGAATCACACTTAACAAAATATCAATTTGATTTTTGACATTTCTTCCTTTATTCGCCGTAAACTAACGTTCTCCATGAAACATATCCATTTCTTTAGTATCTCAGGGAAGTACCTTGATTATAATTGGTACTTATATTACCGATCAGGGGAAAAATCAATATGAAAGAAGATTTTAATTTTAACGTTTATTTTTTTTTTTGCCTGGCGAAGCGGGCGGGGGTTCAGCTAGTATCTTATATATATCGAAATATTACTTCACGTCAATTCAAACAGTATACATAAGACAGCAATCTTCAAAAAAAGCTTAAATACCATAAATATTGGTTGTCTTTGCATCCTATTTTAATACTTAAAGCACAAATTTTAAAAATCCATTATCTCTAACGCACAGAGAAATCCATCGGCCAAAATTCAATAACTTTTGTTCTAGTAGACATTTTTGAGTTCTGTAAAAAATCAAACTTAGACAAGGACTATTTTGAGATATTAACATTAAAAATCGGGAAATCGGATATATTTTAGAAATCGGCCCAAATTTGACTACTTTTCGTATTTTTCGATTTTAAATAAAATTATAATTTTTATATTTTTGTGTTTATGTTTTTTTAACATATTTTACCGTATATGTTCATCATGCGAAGAAACAAATTTTAATTTTTTTGTATTACAGATTTTCACGTTTTTCAGATTTTGAAAACTGAAAAAACGTAATTTATTTTTTTTATGTTTCTTTTCTTTCTTTCTCAATATTTTTATTTGGTTTGGTTATATTAAAAAAACTTAAGTTCGGCCCGTCCGCACTTAACCCCGTTTTTACTTGTTATCCCTATGAAATGGGAATACTTTTTTATGATGTATATATTCAATTTGTAGCTGTTGTCGTTTGATAGGTATTTTTTTATCCCTTTTTATCCCATTTCACGTTTTTGTTATAGAGAAAATGCGCATACTCAATATCAAGTAGGTACAAGCAGCTATATTGAAAATATATGTTTAAATACTCTAAAATATTGGTATTTGTAGTCCTTGTGAGGGAAACATTTTTCCCTTAGGCCGATTTCGCCAGTTCCAATCCCAACCGATCTACGACTATAAGACGCATTTGTAGAAAAATTGGACGTCCTAGCTTCTTTCGTTTAGATTGTGCTTTCGTGCTTTCAACAGACGGACTGACATGGCTAGATCTTCTTAGAATTTTATGACGATAGGGACTCATGTCGATATTTCAGGGTGGTAAAAACACAATGACAAAGTTAGTATACTCCCATCTTGGAGGTGGAGGGTATAAAAATGTTCATTTAAATCGAAAAATACAAAAAGTAGTAAATTTTGGGATGCTTTCCCGATTTTCTATGTTAACATATCAAAATAATCCTTGGGACCTTGTCCCATTTAAATTTTTTACGGAACTCAAAAATGTTTACCAGAACAAAAGTTATTGAATTTTGCCCGAATATATATACTTTATGGGGTCTCCGATGAATATTTAGGTTGCAAATGTTGCATAGTGGAGAATATGGAAACGCCTTCTGCGTGGTTATGCGAAATAAATTAAATTAAACCGACAAGGCACTGACGACATATAACCAGAGCAGAGCCCTAGCATCCACTAACAGCAGATTAATTGTTGACAATTTCGCTCTTTTTGAAGTACTTCCCTTTTGACAGGATATTGGATGATATAAAAATACGTAAAACAAAGAATTTGACTTTCAGGTATGACAGACTTATGTCTCTCAAAATCAGTCTAGCAGTTGCTTCTAAAATTTATTCTGCTTTTAAAAATTATTTCGATTCACATCAAGTCTTCGCTCGTGTTACTCAATTTAATGCTGAATTCCAACCGATATAAAGAGTTGATAATATTCACAACATTTCCATCCGTCCATGCTCTCGTTGCATGTTCGCTTTTTTATTAGCCTCCGTTTTGAAGGATGAAGAATGAAAGGACATTACAATCGGCTTATGACGTTGGACGCTACATCATAAATTCAATTTTTAACTTTTTGATTCTGTTTTAAGGCTGAATTACGACCATAATTCTATCATGACCAGATTCTCGTTGTCATGACATACAAATAAACAATGCGATTTAACTAACTAACAGCAAACACACTCACATATTCACATGTGGACGGCTCACAAGCCAAAACAGATTAAATCTCGATCGTTTAAAAATAAATTCATTTCTTTTGCAAAAATATTCAAGTTTTGTTTTAAATGAAAATATTAAAAAATGGGTGATGCTTTTACTTTTAATTAAAAAATCTCAAAAATGTAGTTAGTCTTTTGGCAATAGACTCGGACTGGTACAGCTGTAGGTTTATGTTATGAAACTGTCATCGTTGTCATGTGTGCTCTGGCGAGCGTTTGGGGCCAATGAGCAACTGTGACTGTAACCTTAACTTTGGGGACGACGCACAATACCACGCAACCGGTTGAAATCGCAAATAAAATAATGTTTCTGCCCAATTTACCCACTGGCTGAGAATATTAAAGAAAATAATTAATAGCCAAACTAAACACCATATCCTCCATTAAGGAAAAAATTGTAAATTTGTACATGAGTATTTCAACATTTTGCTGATATCTCGGAAACTAAAGAGTGATTTTTTTGAGGTTAGGATTTTCATGCATTAGTATTTGACAGATCACGTGGGATTTCAGACATGGTGTCAAAGAGAAAGATGCTCAGTATGCTTTGACATTTCATCATGAATAGACTTACTAACAAGCAACGCTTGCAAATCATTGAATTTTATTACCAAAATCAGTGTTCGGTTCGAAATTTTTTATCGACAAATTTTGTTCAGCGATGAGGCTCATTTCTGGTTGAATGGCTACGTAAATAAACAAAATTGCCGCATTTGGAGTGAAGAGCAACCAGAAGCCGTTGAAGAACTGCCCATGCATCCCGAAAAATGCACTGTTTGGTGTGGTTTGTACGCTGGTGGAATCATTGGACCGTATTTTTTCAAAGATGCTGTTGGACGCAACGTTACGGTGAATGGCGATCGCTATCGTTCGATGCTAACAAACTTTTTGTTGCCAAAAATGGAAGAACTGAACTTGGTTGACATGTGGTTTCAACAAGATGGCGCTACATGCCACACAGCTCGCGACGTCAAGTCTAAAGTCTACAGAAATAAGCCAGCAACTATTCCAGCTTTGGAAGACAACATTTCCGAAGAAATTCGGGCTATTCCGGCCGAAATGCTCGAAAAAGTTGCCCAAAATTTGACTTTCCGAATGGACCACCTAAGACGCAGCCGCGGTCAACATTTAAATGAAATTATCTTCAAAAAGTAAATGTCATGGACCAATCTAACGTTTCAAATAAAGAACCGATGAGATTTTGCAAATTTTATGCGTTTTTTTAAAAAAAAAAATTTATCAAGCTCTTAAAAAATCACAAAAAAAAATCCCGCACTGAAATGTTCAGAGCATTTACTGAAATATGTAAAATAAAATCGAGCTATGTTCGTGTACTGCTGTTAGGCCCCCCATTCACGTACAGTTTTAACTGTCAGTTTGAACTGTTCAGCTAAAACTGTCAGTTGAAACTGTATGTGTGTGGTATATAACTGACAGTTGTACTCAACTGTTCAGTTAAACTGAGAAATATAAAAATTTTATATTTTGAACTGACAGTTTTAACTGTAGTGAACGTGTGTGGGGGTTCGCTGTACTGTTCTCAGTTCAATTTGTGTCGAGCGAGAGTGCGTATCATCATGTCGCGTAAACAGAACCAAGTAATAGTTGATTTTATTGGAATATATAGATCTGAACCTTGCCTATGGCAAGTTAAGTCTAGCGAGTATCATGATCGCGCCAAAAAAGATGCTGCCTACAACAAGCTGGCGAAGAAGTTACAAGAACTAGAGCCTGACGCGGAAAAGAAATCTGTTTTGGCAAAAATAAACAGCTTAAGATCCGCTTTTCGCAAAGAAAAAAAGAAACTTGAGTCATCAAAGAAGTCTGGAGCATCTGCAGACAGCATTTACAAGCCGTTACTTTGGTACTACGACACTGATTGAGTCATGCGCAAATAATTGAGGAAATCTAATGGTTCTTCACTTAATTCTGTTAATAAACTAATGTGGGAAGATAAATTTCGTTGTAATAACAACTTCTTGCACCACTGTTTACGCTGTTTATTTTTTCTTTTTTGTAAAATTATAAAAACTAAACCGAGAGCGGCCAAACCGTCCTGCTCGTTCGAATCCATGTTAAAAACGGAAGTACTGAACTGGACGTGTGTGTACATCTCAGTTCACAGTTTAAGACCGGCAACTCACGTACATTTATAACTGACAGTTTTAATTGACAGTTAAAACTGTACGTGAATGGGGGGCCTTAGGAGTATTGTCAGTCGCCATTAGAGAGAAACATTTTCCCTCCGGGCCGATTTCTCCCATTTGCAATTTCTAGTTCAGCTATAAACAGAGTGACTGTATCATTTTGATACGAAAAGTACAAATATCAGAGATCCGTTATGTTTCGCGTTCATATTGGAATCAACACATCAAATTTCGTGATTCTAGGTACATCCGTTTGCTTGGTAGCACTTTTATCATTTGTATACCCTCCACCTCCAGGATGGGGGTATACTAACTTTGTCATTCCGTTTGTAACACCTTTAAATATCGACCTGAGACCCTATATAGTATATATATTCTTGATCGTCATAAAATTCTAAGACGATCTAGCCATGTCCGTCCATCCGTCTGTTGAAAGCACGCTAGCCTCTGAACGAAATGAGCTAGGACGTCCAAAATTTCCATAAATACGTGTTATATTCGTAGATCGGTTGGGATTGAAACTGGGCGACATCGGCCCAAAAGGAAAAAATTTTCCCTCACAAGGACTAAAAATACCCATAATAACCCCTAATATTTTAGAGTATTTAATTATAATTTGTATACCCTCCACCTCCAGGATGGGGGTATATTCACTTTGTCATTCCGTTTGTAACCCCTTAAAATATTCATCGGAGACCACATAAAGTATATATATTCTGGGTCGTGGTAAAATTCTAAGACGATATAGTCATGTCCGTCCGTCTGTTGAAAGCACGATAGCGGCCGAACGAAATGAGCTAGGAGGTTCAAATTTTTCGTAAATGTGCCTTATGGTTGTAGATCGGTTGGGATTGAAAGTGAGCGAAATCGGCCCAGAGGGAAAACTTTTTCCCTCACAAGGACTGAAAATACCCCTAATATTTAGTGTATTTCAGCATGTTTTTTTGAACATATTAGCTTGTATTTAATTGATATTTGCAATTCGCATTCCCTTTATAGCATAAAAGGGCATTTATAGCATTTTTATTTGTAGGGGGTGAAATGGGACAAAAAGGGATAAAAATGGTACCTATCAAACGACAACAGATAGAAACACGAAATTTGCTGTGCACATTCCCCTAATAGAGTAGATACCTAATATAAAAGTATTTTTTCTAAATTCGTACTTTTAAGGGGTTAAATGGGGATAGAGGTATAAAAATAGTACCAACCAAACGGATGCACCTAGAATAATGAAATTCGGTGTATATATTCCTCTGATTGCGTAGACACAAAAAATAAAGGGATTTTTCGAAATTCGTACTTTTAGGGTGTAAAATGGAAAAAGGGGATAACGATTGTATCAAAAAAAATGGATGCAACTAGAATCATGAAATTCGCTGTAAACATTCCTCTGACACCAAAAATAAAAGGTTTTTCCAAATTCGTACTTTCAAGGGATTCAATTGGAGCAGAGGGATAAAAATGGTACCAACCAACAGGCTACATCTAGAATGAGTATAGTATACACTCCTCTGAGTGCATAACCACGTACAATTTTTTCAAATTCGTACTTTATTTTGTTGCTTTTACGGCAAAAAATGGTAGAATCATGAAGTTGTCTTATACTGCGTACGTGAGAGATAAGGTATTTTTAAAAATTATACTTTTGACATTAAAATAGGATGGAAATACAACCACCCAAAAGACTGTAGCTGAAAATACACTCTCTGTCCCCCTATATTTAGGGTATTTATGATTGCTGCCTTGTATTTACTTTATGAATTGAAGTATTATTTCCATTACATATATTCATAGTATACAAATATTGGTAGCCTTGGCTTATTAATTAAATTTCTGTTTTTCATACAGTTAAAATTTGTTGCGGACATTCCTCTTGTAGCTTGGAAGCAACACAAAGAAAATACAAGTTTTAGCTTGCGAAATGGGACAAAAAGGGATAAAATATGGTACCAATGATACACCAACAGCTAGAATCATTAAATTCGGTGTGTACATCCCTCTAATTGCATAGACACGTAAAATAGAAGGATTTTTCGAAATTCGTACTTTTAAGGGATATAGTTGGAAAAGAGGGATAAAAATGTGACCTTCCAAACCGCTGAAGTTGATATCATGAAATTCGGTGTATATATTCGGTGTGTATTCTGTGTTCAGACTATGAAGACTCCAAACAAAAAGGTTTTTTTTTCGAAATTTTTACATTTGGGCGGAGAATGGAGCGAATGGGGATATCTTTAAAAATTGTACTTTTCTTATCAAAATAATACAGTCAATTTATATAGACAAGTAAAATAAAGAGATTTTAGAAAGTCGTACTCTTAAGGGGGTAAAATGGGAACAAGGGGATAAAAATGATATAATCAAATGGCCGCAGCTTGAATAATGGAATTTGGTGTATATATTCCTATAACTGCATAGACACGCAAAATAAAAACGCAATCCATGGTATATAAAGTTCGGCCCGGCTGAACTTAGCGCCTTTTTGACATGTTTTTATACACTCCACGAGAGTATTATGTCTTTGTGCATTTGTTTGTAACACCCAAAAGGAAGAGAGATAGACCCATTGTTAATTATACCGATCGACTTAGAATCACTTTTTGAATCGATTTAGCGATGTCCGTCCGTCTGTCTGTCTGTCTGTCTGTCTGTCTGTCCATCTATTCTTGTAATCACGATACAGGTCGCAATTGTACACAGAACCAAATGAAACTTTGCACAACTAAGTTTTTCGGGATAAGAACGAACGCTATTTAATTTGAAGAAAATCGGTTCAGATTTAGATATAGCCCCCATACGAATTTCACTCCCGATTTGACTCTTTTCACTCTAGATACCACATATTTAAACAGATTTTCTTCAAAATTGGCAAAATATCTTATAGTTCAACTAGAAACATCTGTGCTAAAAATGGGTCAGATCGGTTCAGATTTATATATAGCTCCCATACAAATTTCGCTCCCGATTTGATTTTTCCGCTCTAGAAACCACAAATTGTATCAGGTTGTCTTCAGATTTGGCAAAACATCTTATTTTTCAACTAGCAACACCTGTGGTAAAAATGGGCCAGATCGGTTCAGATTTATATATAGCTGTCACACAAATTTCTCTCCCGATTTCACTTTTTCCACTCTATAAACTACATATTTTAACAGATTTCTTTCAAATCTTTCAAAAAATCTTATATTTCAACTAGAAACACCCATGGTGAAAATGGGTCAGATCGGTTCAGATTTACATATAGATCCAATACAAATTTCGCTCCCGGATAGACTTTTTCCGCCCCAGAAACCACAAATTTTCTCCGAATTTCTTTGAAGTGACCACCAAACGATATATTTGAAGTGGAAGAACTTTTTTGAAAGTTAGTCACTTTATTCCATGTTGGGATATAGCCCCGATACAAATATTCTTTTCGATTTGACAAATTGGACCAGGTCATATTAGCCTATGATAAGGAAACATACAAAAATTCTTCCCGTTTTCACTTTTTACCGAGTTGAATATTATTCGGATAGAAACTGTTTTTTTTTTAATTTTGACCCTAAAATTACAATTTTGGAAAAATACTTATATTGTGCGTGTCTGCGACGACAGGCGAGTGTAACCGCTAAATTTCATGATTCTAAAGGTACGAATATCGAAATATATCATTATTTTTCGTGTCTACGCAGTCACAGCAATGGACACACCGAATTTCCCTATTCTAACTGCAACCGTTTGATTGGTACCATTTGTATTCCTTTCGCCCTATTTGCCGCACAAGCTACAAATTTCGAAAAAATCCTTTATATTTTGCGAATTTCATGATTTTAACTTCAGCGGATCACCATTTTTAGCCCTCTTTTCAAATGGTAACCCTTAAAAGTACAAATTTGGAAAAATCTCTCTATTTAACGTGTCAACAAAATAATAGAGATGCACACACCGAATTTCATGTTTCTAGCTGCTGTCGTATCATTGGTGCCCTTTTTATCCCTTTTGTCCCATTTCGCCCGTTAATTTTTTTTGTACCTTTTGATGATTATTACCATTACTACATATGCAACTCAATGAGATGCTTGTAAGATGGCATGTGTACTTTATTACTTGGTGCGATTTTTTAAACGCAAATTCGGCAAGTGAGTTGTGATTCTCGTTCGTTTGTGAGAATCATCTCCTTATAGAGGCCGGGTTTGACGTTGAAAAGTCGCTGCGAAGCCACTTGAAAAGACTTTTGACATGGTCGAAATCATGATCGTGGTAGTCTGCAGCCAAGTAATAAATGTCACCATGCCATTTGTAAATAAATGTGTATTCTATTGAATATAGATGCGAAATTGTCTTGAGCCAGGACAATATCCCAGTTCAAATTAAATTTATTTTGTTTTGTTTATATTAAAAAATTTAGCATTTTCCTGTAATGTTACTGCTCTTCTTCGAAAATCAAGAGCCTCTGTGGAATACAATCCATGGTGGAGTGTTTATAAAGTTCGGCCTGGCCGAACTTAACGCTGTCTTTACTTGTTTATGTTGCATTTCTATCTAAAATCTCTTCTGAATTAAAGGACTCATATAATGACTCATTGGTCCCATTTTTAGAAGTTTAGAACCATTTTTTTTTTTTGGTTTGATACTTCTACCGGTATCATAGGTTACAAATAAGAATTTAAAATAATTTTTCAAATATCCTGTCCTTTGGAACTTTGTAGTCCTGTGAAGGGGCAACAGGATGATCTTTTTCAAGTATAGTTTCAGACGTATATCATCCGGACCAAGTGCATTATGGACTTTTGGACGGTGTTATGAGACGATTCTTCTGTCGTATGTGGATTAGAGATGGAAAAAATTGTGAAGGCTGATTTCGGATAAAGGTATTAACAATTCTTTTGAAAGCGGTTAATGTCTTTATCATAAATATTTTTGTAAATATTTTGACTACTCTATCATGTTTACTATATCACTATTACGTAAGCTGAAAATAGATTAAAATGTGGGTATGATATAGTGCGTCACATTTTACCATTTCCCCTAGTTAACAAAAACTAAAGGTTTATTGAAGCTGTTAGTAAGGCACGGATCTTCAATTTACGATGGGTATATTTTTCAAAAACCTGGATTATTTTTAGTCTGAACAGATTCCATCATTGTAATGTTAACCTCCCGTTTTATCGTATTTCGACACTGTGCGACGTTACTTTGTCCTGGTGAACGATCAGGGGCCAACACCACATCGCCATGTGTGGGTTTGCAGTTGGTATGGCTCGCTCGCTCGCATGCAGTTGGATGTGTAAACTAATCAAGCATGCACATGGAAGTGTTGGCCATAGATATGCCGTTATGACTTTATTTTGAACAGATTTCATGTTCACATTTTTAATTTTCTTAGATTGGAACATGTGTAGAACGTCAACGGCGGAGCTTGGTCAGAAGTTATGGGGATGCGTTTGATTAAATGTGTAGTCGCGGATTATTAGATTAGCCGAAATTGGATGCAATTGAAACTAGCAAAACATTATGTATTAGTAGCGAGAGATGCTGGCTAAAAGACTTAAATTTTTATATTCTCAAATAACAATTTGAATAAGTGAACAAATCAAACTAGCACATTATACGATAAATAAAAAGTTCGACAACATTTCAAACTCCGTTTATCCTTTTATATCGAATCTATATATTAACTATCAGTAACCATCATCACTTTATAGATCCTAATGCGATAATGTACAAATCAAACAGCTTAATTTGCAGAACATTCATATAGGCACATGTAACACTTTATTGGGCTCACAATTAATAGTCATAATTACTTTGGTTATATTCGAAATCATATAATTGTTTCCTGATTTTCATCAATCTATCATATCTTCAATTATCATTTGGAATTGGCCGGCAATATCCAACCAATTCCTCCAGGGAACAAGGTTTGAGGCAACACTCGTCATGTACCCCAGTCACATGACGATGTCTTCGAGTCTTGGCCACAGTGTTGAGACGTTCACTGAATAGCATATCGTTCAAAAGAGATTCCGATTTGAAAGGTGATTCATCGTCGATTTCGTTGAAAACCGACAAGGCATTCAGGTCATGGTTCACTGTAAAATATATATATACATTATAGTTTCAATCCAATATATATGGAGTTGAACGTACATACATAGTTTGTTACTTGACTTTTTGCTTTTGATGATCAATGGATTGAAATCGCCATTACACACAGTCTGCAGAAGTTCAGCCAAACTTGGACCGCAGACACGGGATAGACAATGCATTTCATAGAAAACAGCAAAAAGTATAACAAAACTCAAGAGTTTCATATTGATTTAAAGCGACTTTTCCTTGAAGTAAGTAATTCGTAATTGTTGTGTTGTTAACGATTTTTTGGTGACTGTTTTCTCGAAGCTGTTTTGGCAATTATTTATAGTGATCGAAGGTGGGTCAAGTGCGTCACGTATTTTGATTTTATTGCGTATTACAAATTACCAATTTCGATAGGTTGGGGTGACCACAAGGCTGCAAAAATAAAATTCATATTTTTGTTTACCAGCATAACTATTAGCATAAGGAAATTCTTCATAATATGCGAGATGTCTTAGGTGTTTGGAAGTGCACATTGTGTCCTTGATGGATATCGAATTAACCCATTAATGCCCTAATAAAATTGCTACTCAGTTGTCGATATTATAGAGTTGTCCTCATATGGAGACAAAGGGCAGTAAAGGGTTAATACCCCCATGTCACCTTGTGGTTATTGATGATACCCACTAATGGGTTTGAAGAGACTCTCAAACTTTCGACTAGGGTTTGGGACTTCCCGAATCTTACAGGTTTAAAATTAACTAAATTTTTCTTCTTTTATTTCGACGCTTCCACTGGGAAAAAGAAATTTAAAGTTGAACCAGATAGCCATAGTATTGTAGGTATACAATTTTTGTTTCACAATAAAGTTCCTGCAAATATGCTCACAAAAAGTTTGCATTTCTCTAGCTTAGTATCGCAAAAAACTACGGATGTTTCACTGTCAAACATTCTCAGTTTGGTCTATAATTTAACCATGAAGTCTTACACACGACCAACGCTTGCAAATAATTGAATTTTATTATCAAAATGCGTGCTCTGTTAAGAAAGTTCATCGCGCGCTCCCATTTTATGGTCAGTTTAATCGACCCACTGAAGCGGCTATTCGGGCTATTGTGACTAAATTTCGCACCAAACTTCTCACATTTTTGTTTTGAGATGCGATGTGCTTCCTACGGAAGTACTTCCAATTTGTTTGGTCGGTATATACTTTCAAGGATCGTTGTATTCTGCAAAGTATACAAATATCGCTATTTTATATCATTATTTTTCCAAATTATTGCATCACCACTATATAAAATCGACCTCTCTACGGTACCGGCGACACTGTTGACTGCACTTCTTTCTTGTCCAATAAGACATTTATAGTATTTTTTGTGTTTTTCCATAGTGAAAACTATTTACTACCGCTTAGTAAATAGCTACAGTCAATACCTTTCGAATGATGACTAAATGATGAAAATCATATGGAAATTGAGGCTCATTTTTGTGAAAATTTTAGAAAATGTTGGCTCTTAAAAACCACCTCGTGCATTAAATAATTATTTCACAAAATTGGAGTCATTTACGTATTTTTTCCTATAATCTTCAGTTAGGCATCATTGGTATGTGATCCTTTCTATTTATTTTTTTTTTTTTGTAGCACCTTTTACAAAATGTTTCCATGAAATATGAGTTTTAGCTGTCGCTTTGAAAAACCTCAAAAAAAAACAAGTAACGAAAGGCTAAAGTCGTGCTGGGCCGACTATAAAATAGATCATATATTTGATCATATTTGTGGAAGACCGAGAAAATCAAAAAAGTCCTTTCAAAAAGAACATTTAACGACTAACATGTTCCACGAAGAAAAATCGGATTTTTTATATTATTGTCCGGCATACTGTCGCAATTCAAAAAAAAAACACAAGATCTTTTTTGTTTATTATTTTATTTTAAAATATGAATTAGCTCAAAAATCGCACAACATATTAATTGTTGTTCTTATGTAAATTTGTTTAGTGTAACGCCCCTGGAGATGATCGACGAAATCGTTAGAAATAGTAGGCAACAAAATTTAAAAATAAACAAATAAGAATTTGTATTTATTTAATTGCGACCTTAAGCCGGACAATAATACAAAATATTAAATCAAACAGATCAACTCTACACATCATAACATTCGGAAATTTTGTATCTTGCCATCTTATACAAAACAGGCAAAGAAAGGCTCAAGTCGGATGGGGCCGATCATATACCCCATTTAGATACGCGGTTAGGATTTTGGCATGTGTCTTATATCATTGACCCAGGAGATTCACTTTCAGAAAGTATACTTCCAGGTGAAATATAAAGCGATCTTATCAAAGTCTCTTAAAATATATGTTTTCTAGAGCGGTTAGCGACATTTGCATGGGGGCTAAATCTAAATATGAACCTAATTTTGCCAGTTTTGGTTACGATCGTAACCAATAATGATCGTCTTATTAAACACCCTTGATTTAACATATAAACGATTTTCACGTCTCATATACAACATTTTTATTGTTTGGGGTGCAATGTTTTATTCTTTAATATTTTGAAATAATAGTAATATGGACAAGTACAAAGGTCGTTAGATTCGGCGAGTCCCTCTAGATGGTTAACCACCATCTTGTGAAACCAATGACTTACTTAATGACCGACAGTATGGCTTCCATAAGAATCGATCTACGGGTGAACTGATGACGCTGCTAACCGAAAAGTTAATTCGACCCATCCACCAGTTAGGTGAAAGTAAGGTCGTTGCTCTAGATACATCCAAGGTCTTTGATGGAGTTTGGCATGGCGCATATCACTCATATCAAAGCTCATTGCTTTTTGTTGTAGTAGTGATTTCTCTTGATTTATATTGAGTTTCCTCAGAGATTGTACTATACGGGCATAGGTTAACCACAGGAGTACCACGGGGCTCTGTCCCTTTTCTCCCTCTCTCGTTCTTATTTTCATCGCTGACCTCTTGGATCGGACTTCGAGTGCAATCTACTCAAAATTCAAGGAAACAATCAACAACATGTACCTAAGATCTTAATAAACAACTTTCTGGGAAAATATATCTTGCAGGACTGTTTCTGTTAATGGTCAGTCCGACTACAGTGCGTATGAGTGATATTGTCATTAATCAACAGCACGTATACGCTACCTACATACACTACATCCTATAAGATTTGTTCAACGACATTTGCGATTTTGACCTTGAAGATGAAGTTTTTTGATCTTATATGTTCTCAAGTTTTGTTCTTTATAACAAGAGATAAAATTTTAACTCAGAGAGAAAATCAAAATTCCAAACGGTTTGCAAGATATGAGCCTGAGAAAATGACACCGAGGCCCCAAATCTTTGGGGTTCCACAAAAAAAGTGCATGACTTTCGGCAAAACTGGAAGACATGGGACTTTTTTGGTCTTTTATCGCGTAGTGGTGTCCGTATATGGTTATATTTCCATGGCTTAAAAAACTACAGACAGTAATATAATCTAGTCATCTGACATTTAATTGATGTTAAAGTGTTAAAAGTTTAAAGTATTTTTTTTTTGTAAGTCACTTTTGCTAGTATGTACATTAGGATGGGTCACGAAAATAAATTGCAGCGGTCACCACCCAGAAATGAAGATTGGATTGTTTAATGATGATCTACAAAATATTTCGTCGCTGGATCGAGCCATCTGTGAGCTGAACGCTCCGGAAAACACCTCTAAGAATCATGTTTTTGCCGTTTTATGATGCATTTTTGCCCAATTTTTTTTCTGAATTAATAGACCCTTGGAACAACTTTATTATTGGGTTTTTATATTGATCTTTTGTGGTTTTACAAGGTGAGGTGAAATGAGTGAGGTCATCTATATATATAAAAATGAATCTGTGTTTGTAAGTTTGTGGGTTTGTTTGTTTGTTTGTTTGTTTGTTTGTTTGTTTGTTCTTTATAGCAGACTAAACTACTGGACCGATCTTCTTGAAATTTTCACAGTATGTTCATGTTTAACCGGTGGTGAAAATAGGCTATATAAATTTTTGATATTTTCAGTGGGCGTGGCACCTCCCACACAAATTGGGGATTTTATTCGTTTTTTATAAATTAGCATATTCGGAGTAATGTTGCAGCTAGAGTCTTGAATTTTTGTGAAAGTCCACTAATTGTTAGTCTGCACAGTTTTGCCAAAAATGGGCGGTATTGGAAAAGTGGGCGTGGCACCTGACATACGAAGCTAACACCTATTATTGAATATTGTCAGTTCTATGACACCTAGAGTGCTGAAATTTTGTGTAAGTGCATATAGCATCAATTTGCGTAGTTGTGCCAAAAATGGGCGGTATTGGAAAAGTGGGCGTGGCACCTCCCATACGAAGCCAACACCTATTATTGAATATTGTCAGTTCTATGACACCTAGAGTGCTGAAATTTTACGTAAGTGCATATAGCATCAATCTGCGTAGTTGTGCCAAAAATGGGCGGTATTGGAAAATTGGGCGTGGCACCTCCCATACGAAGCTAACACCAATTATTGAATATTGTCAGTTCTATGACACCTAGAGTGCTGAAATTTTGTGTAAGTGCATATAGCATCAATATGCGTAGTAGTGCCAAAAATGGGCGGTTTTAGAAAAGTGGGCGTGGCACCTCCCACACAAAGTTAAAACCTATTATTGAATATTGTCAGTTCTATGACACCTAGAGTGCTGAAATTTTATGTAAGTGCATCTAGCATCAATGTGCGTAGTTGTGCCAAAAATGGGCGGGATTGGACAAATGGGCGTGGCACCTCCCACACGAAGTTAAAACCTATTATTTAATATTGTCAGTTCCATAACACCTAGACTGCTGAAATTTCGTGGAAGTGCATATAGCATCAATGTGCGTAGTTGTGCCAAAAATGGGCGGTATTGGAAAAGTGGGCGTGGCACCTCCCACACAAAGTTAAAACCTATTACTGAATATTGTCAGTTCTATGACACCTAGAGTGCTGAAATTTTATGTAAGTGCATATAGCATCAATGTGCGTAGTTGTGCCAAAAATGGACGGGATAGGACAAATGGGCGTGGCACCTCCCATACGAAGTAAAAACCTATTATTGAATATTGCCAGTTCTATGGCACCTAGAGTGCTGAAATTTCGTGTAAGTGCATATAGCATCAATTTGCGTAGTTGTGCCAAAAATGGGCGATATTGGAAAAGTGGGCGTGGCACCTCCCACACAAAGTTAAAACCTATTATTGAATATTGTCAGTTCTATGACACCTAGAGTGCTGAAATTTTATGTAAGTGCATATAGCATCAATGTGCGTAGTTGTGCAAAAAATGGGTGGTATTGGTAAAGTGGGCGTGGAACTTCCCATACGAAGTTATAACCCATTTTCGAATATATTCAATTCTATGACAGATACAATACTGAAATTTTTTGTAAGTGCATCTATCATCAATGTGCGTAGTTGTGCCAAAAAGGGGCGGTATTGGAAAAGTGGGTGTGGCACCTCCCATACGAAGTTAAAACCTATTATTGAATATATTCAGTTATATGACAGATACAATACTGAAATATTGTGTGAGTGCGTAGCATCAATAAGGGTAGTTGTGTCAAAAATTTGCGGTATTGGAAAAGTGGGCGTGGTACCTCCCATACGAAGTTAAAACCTATTATTGAATATATTCAGTTATATGACAGATACCATACTGAAATTTTGTGTGAGTGCGTCTGGCATCAATAAGGGTAGTTGTGTCAAAAATTTGCGGTATTTGAAAAGTGGGCGTGGTACCTCCCATACGAAGTTAAAACCTATTATTGAATATTGTCAGTTATATGACAGGTATAGTGCTGAAATTTTGTGTAAGTGCATCTAACATCAATGTGTGTAGTTGTGCAAAAATTAACGGTATTGGAAAAGTGGGCTTGGTTCCTCCCACACAAAGTTAAAACCTATTATTGAATATTATCAGTTCAATGTCACCTATAGTGCTGAAATTTTGTGTAAGTGCATCTGTCATAAATGTTCGTAGTTGTGCCAAAAATGGGCGGTAGTGGGATAGTGGGCGTGGTACTTCACATACGAAGTTAAAACCTATTATTGAATATTATCTGTTCTGTAAAACCTAGAGTGCTGAAAATTTTTCTGAATGGATCCTGTGTAAATAGTTGTGCGAATATGGGCGGAAAGTGGGCGTGGCCCCTCCCATATAAAATTAAACCCGGTTTTAGAGTATATTCGACACCAAGATGGGCGGAAAGTATCCGTGATCCTTCCCATACGAAATTAAAACCTCTTTTAGAGTATATTCGACACCGAGATTCCTATATTGTTATACAAATGGGCGGGATTTGAAAGATGGGGAATTTTTGATTTAAATTTTGTAAAATTATTCATTTTCTTTGGATTTTCTTGGCATAATAATAAAGAAAGATTACAAAAGTGTTGTTTGATTAGTGAACAATTTTATTGACTTTCTATGTGTTTTGAATGTAGTACATTCGAATTCCAGCTATTCGATTAAGTAAGTTCTTCTTACGTAGGAAGTTTTTTTTTTGGTAATGGAAAGGAGGAGAATCAGACTCAACCTAAAATCAATTTGATTTTTGACATTTCTTCCTTTATTCGCCGTACTTCAATATTTTCCATGGAACATATCCATTTCTTTCTTATATCTCAGGGAAATACATTGATTATAAGTGGTACATATAATACCGATCACAAGAATAAACAATATGATTTTTATGTCCGTGTGTTTTTCTGCCTGGCGAAGCGGGCGGGGGTTCAGCTAGTACTCTATATTTGTGAAACAATTTAAACTCTCTGTACAAAATTGAGCGCTGCGATGCACTGTGCCAGGAATCAGTGGCAAAAGTCGAAAATTTGATAAAAGCCTGTAGTAAAACTGATAATACCACTTGATAGATAGATATTGCCGATCAAAAAGCCGAAAACCGATTCAAAATCGGACAAAAACTGTGGTTTATATAGCCGCTCAAAGTTGATCATTTCTCCAGAATTCATGAAAAAACAACAACTGAAAAAAATTGCAAGATTCATAATTGAGTTACATACAAATTATCTACCCAATGTTTACGTCTTCGGTCTCGTTTGAAATGGAATAAAACAAAAATTGCTGGTTTCTGAGGCTTAGTTACCCAAAAATCGCGGTAGTAAAAAACACTATATTTTGATCGTTTTTCAACTTTGGTGGAAAAGAACTAAAAAAGTTTTGATAAGTTTTGAAGACATTACTGTTAGGTGATTTAGTACATATTACTCTGCCGTATTCAATTAAAGATGGCTGCCGATACTTGCCTACTTGCATGTTATTACAATAACAGTGTGGTACCTCCACCACAAATTTATTTTGTTCGCATTTTAAAAAGCAACATATTTATAGTACTTTGACTGTCAGAGTCTTGAAATTCTGTGAGAGTTCAGTGGGTATTAATTTGGACACTTGTGCAAAAAATGGGCGGAATTGGCTAAGGGGGCGTGTTACCTCCCATACGAAATTAAAATCTATTATCAAATATATTCATTTCTTTGACACTGAGAGTTCTTCAATTTTATGTGAATTCATCCACTATTGATCTGTGTAGTTGGGAGAAAATGGGCGGTATTGTTGAAGGGGCGTGGCACATCCCATAATAAATTAAAACCTTTCTCTTACATGATATCAAGTTTCCTGAAAATATGTGTGAGTTCATTAAGTTTTCACTTACGTAGGCAAGATACAAATGAGCTGGATTTGAAAGATGGGCGTGACACCTTCTCTAAAAATTTGAACCCAATATATATTCCGTTATATGGCAACAAGAATCTTGAAATTTTGTGTGAGTTTATTGAGTATTAGTGTGCAAATTTGTGGAAAAAGTGAGCGGTACGAAAAAAGTGGGTGTGGCTCCTCCCACATAAAGTAAATATATATCCCTATTAATATTATAAAAACTTTTGTCTCTTTTAGGAACTTCATACAGATAGGATCTATAGGCTATATATTAAAAAATTGCACTTGGGGCGGGAGGGGCGTGGCAAAACTGTTCTTGAGAATAACTTTATAAAAATTAGTACACTTTAAGGGTCCGCCATGTAACGTTTTTTTCAACTATTCAACCGTTGGACTATTATTTGTGGGGTGCCCTCAGCAGCCATTTCAATGAATTTATTTTCCATTATTAACCGGAAGGAAGGAATTGTACTTTCAAATAAAACAAGAAATTTGAGAAAATATTCAGTAGTTTTTTATAGCATTTTCAAAAAAAAAGTTATTTTGCGGACCCTATACATATATTACTGAGCACGAAAAAACAATATAAACCCGAATTTTGATTTTTCTGTATTACTAAATATATGAATATATGTCATGTTAGATCAAAAAATAAATGAAAAATGAGTAGTTTGGTATCAAAGAAGTAAATGTAAAATAACACGAAATATAATGTTGTAGAAACGAAAGAAAATCCATATTCAACGTATGATTTTAAAGCTTCCAATAATAATAAATAGGATGAAATTGGTGGTTTCATTTTAAAGCCTATGATGTCTTCTTTACAACAAAATTTTACTTTTCAAATTATGTTCCCTATTTCAGAAGTTATGATTTTTGCAACGAACGAAGTCAAAAGGCCCCAGTGTGCGAAGTCAATTTCCTTCCGATGTTCATCATATAGGCATCATTCGAAAGGTATTTGATAGCAGCTATTTATTTTTTATGAAATACTGACACCAAATACGAAAAAGTTTTTAGTTTTCACTATGCAAAAACGAAGAAAATTGCTATAAAGGTCCAATAATTCGACCCATAAGTTGATCTATGACCAGAATCAAAATTTATATTTAAAGTGCTTCAGAGGATCTATTAATTCAGAGAAAAATTTTGGACAAAAATGCAACTTAAAAAAATTACACGAGAAAAACATGATTTTTGGAGGTGTTTACAGGAGCGTTTAGCTCACAGATGGCATGACACACTGACGAAATATTTTGCAGATCAGCATTAAACAATCCAAACTTTATGTTCGTGGCGTGACCGGAAATTGTTTTTCATTTGTATGACCCGCGAACCAGCCTAATCTACATAAAGGGTGATTTTTTAGTTATTATCTTTTTGGCAACACTGGTTTAAACAGCTGACGCACGTTTCGTGTTTGTTTCACTGTCAAACATCTTCAGTTTGGTCTATAATTTAACCATGAATCTTACAGACGAACAACGCTTGCAAATTGTTGAATTTTATTATCAAAATGCGTGATCTGTTAAGAAAGTTCATCGCGCGCTTCTTCCATTTTATGGTCAGTTTAATCGACCCACTGAAGCGGCTATTCGGGCTATTGTGACTAAATTTCACACCAAATTTTTATTGTTGGACATTAAACCACCAACACGCTTACGTAGATTGCGAACTGAAGAAAGTATCGCAGCTGCATCAGCCAGTGTTAATGATGACCATCAATTATCGATTCATCGCCGTTCGCAGCAATTGGGCCTCTGCTACTCAAAAACGTGGAAATGCCAAAATTGGGCTAAGCGGATGGACCATTTGAGGCGCAGTCAAGGTCAACATTTGCATGAAATAATCTTCAAACATTAAATTATATGGACCGTACTATCGATTCAAATAAAGATTTCATGCATTTTTCTGAATTTTATGTGTTTTTATACACTCCACGAGAGTATTATGGCTTTGTGCATTTGTTTGAAACACCCAAAAGGAAGCGAGATAGACCCATCGTTTATTATACAGATCGGCTTAGAAACACTTTCTGAGTCGATTTAGCAATGTGCGTCTGTCTGTCTGTCCGTCTGTCCATCTATTGTTGTAATCAAATTACAGGTCGCAATTATAGTCCGATCTTAACAACAATTGGCACAAGTAAGTTTTGTGGATCAAGGACGAACGCTATTTAATTTGAAACAAATCGGTTTAGATTTAGATATAGCCCCCATACAAATGTCGCTCCCGATTTGACATTTTCTGCTCTAGAAACGACATATTGTACCCGATTTTCTTTAAATTTGACACAACATCTTACAATCCAACTAGAAACACCTATGCAAAAATTGTATAAGATCGGTTCAGATTTAGATATAGCCCCCATACAAATGTCGCTCCCGGTTTGACATTTTCCGCTCTAGAAACGACATATTGTACCCGATTTTCTTTAAATTTGACACAAGATCTTACAATGCAACTAGAAACACCTATTCTGAAAGTGGGTAAGATCGGTTCAGATTTAGATATAGCCCCCATACAAATGTCGTACCCGATTTGACATTTTCCGCTCTAGAAACCACATATTGTACCCGTTTTTCATTAAATTTGACAAAACATCTTATAATCAAACTAGAAACACCTATACAGAAAGTGAGTAAGATCGGTTCAGATTTAAATATTGCCCCTATACAAATGTCGCTCCCGATTTGACATTTTCCGCTGTAGAAACCACATATTGTACCCGATTTTCTTTAAATTTGGCACAACATCTTATAATCCAACTAGAAACACCTATGCAAAAATTGGGCAAGATCGGTTCAGATTTAGATATAGCCCCCAAACAAATGTGGCTCCCGATTTGACTTTTGCGATTTTCTTTAAATTTGGCTTATGATCCAAGTAAAAAACATGTTGTGAAAGTGGCTAAGATCGGTTCAGATTTAGATATAGCGCAAATGTTGCTCCCAAATGTTTAACCGATTTTGGGCAAACTGTACTTATTATATTTTATCCAGATTTCAATATACCCACATGCAAATGTCCTTTCCGCTTTAACAGTTTGTGTCAAACACATACATTTACTGGATACAAAAATCCTTCCCGTTTTCACTTTTTCACCGAATTAAGTTGTATTCGGATTGAAAGTGGAGTGTATCATAGAGTCGGCCCCGCCCGACTTTAGCCTTTCCTTACTTGTTTTTTTTTTTTGAAAAACTTTCCTATAGCTTTTAAAAAATCACCCTTTATATCACAAATATTTGGGTATACGATTCGAAAGAAGAGATTGAGGCCTTTCATTTGATAATAATATCGTAAAATTACTATACCGCGTTATAGCATATTTGGCTTTTAATAAAATTCCCAAACTAAAAAATTTTCTAAGTGATAAACTTTTCAATTTAACATCAATTAAAGACCATATAACTACTTTGCATTTAGCCCCTATTAATCTTATAGACAGACACTGTTGTTATCTATCTTTTGCTATAATGACAACAATTTGCAATGACTTTAAGTACTTGTTTTAGGTGAATTATTAAAAAAAGGCCGATTTCTTGCGCTTTTTAATGGAACATTTTAAAATTTTTTCCTGTGTGGACAGTAATACATACACATGCCTACAACTTTTTTTTGCTATTCCAAAGCGATTAAAAAACCCATACGCCCTAATGTACAACGTGTTTGTTAACCGCTGCAACAAAAGCTAAACATTCAATTGGGTCTTAATATACTTTATTGGGCTCACACTTAATAGTTGTAATTATTTGTTTCTTCATATTCGACTTCACTTTCTTACTTCACTTATTACTATTATTCAATTGGATTTTTGCAATAGCTGGACAGCTCCTCCATGGTACAGGGTTTGACGCAGCACTCATCATGTACACCGGGCACATAACGATAACGTCGGGTCTTGGTTACGGTATTCACGTGGTCCCCGAATAATATATCGTTCAAAAGGGATTCCGATTTGAAAGGTGAGTCATCGTCGTCGATTTCATTGAAAACTGTCAAGGCATCCACGCCATCAGGGTTTACTGTAAAAAAAAACAAAAAATGATTAAGATCCACGATTACAAGTAGTTTCAAACTATTTATGGAGTTGTGCTTACATTGTTTTTTGTTAGATCTTTTACCGATCAATGGATTGAACTCGCCATGGCACACTACCGACAAAAGTTCAGTCAAGCTTCTGCCGCAGACGCGAGATAGTCCATGGATTTCATAGAAGACAGCCACAAATATTATAAAACCCACGAGTTTCATTTTCGTTTGGAAATGATTTTTCTTAGGAGTGGATACTTGTGAAATTGTTGTGTCCTTATCGACTTACAGGAGACTGTTTTATCGAAGCTACCATGACTGCTATTTATAGTGCACGCAGGTGAATCAATTTGCGTCATGTATCTTTAGAGGCGTCTATAAATTATAAAGGAGCAATTTAATGGTTTGGGGGCTACTCCGAATATGGAAAACAATATGCAAATTTGTATTTGCTTTCCGACTCAGCTCACAATAAGGCATGACTTCAGTTGTTTCGAGTGCTGTCTTCTTTTCCTTAAACTGCAGCACTTGGGGAGGATAGGTGGCAAGTTTAATTGTTATAAATAACTTTAAGATTTGTTACCACATATAAGGAGCACACAAGGCATTATTGTCGGAATGAGTGGAAATGAGTTTCATATTTGACTAAGGATGCTAGGGGCCTCCCTGGGAATATTAGAGTGATGACCCTTCTATAATAAAGAAGTTATTGGGTTCATCTTAAGGGTTAATGATAGAGGGTATCTATGTTTTGAGAAAATGTTGGGGTTGAAAAAGAATTTGGAAATCGGTCAAACATTTCAACCCCTTAGAGGCCTCCATGGGGAGTTATAGCGTTGGCAGCAAAGGTTATAAAAATTTAGTTTTTGTATGAGAGTCCCTTTAAGGAGTGGAGATAGGGATTAGGTATGTTCGTGAAAAATGTTGGGTAGGGGAAATTAATGGGGGTCACTCTTACTTGTCTCTTCTCTATAGAAGACTCTGTGGCAATATTATGGCCATTCTTGGCGATAGGCGAAAGTTATGTTCTGAGAAAAAATATTTGGCAGTCAGCATACATTTGACTCGCATAGAGGCCTCCGTGGGTCAGTTAGTTAGTCAGTCAGTCAGTTAGTGACTTTCTTTCACAAAACTGCCCGTACTTGGCTCTAGAGGGAAAATATGTTAGACTGTCCCAGGTTAGTTTCCACCCCAGACATATTTCCAAAACATACCTAGCCACTATCTCTACTTCTTAAGGGGGTCCCATACAAAATCACAATTTTTATAAAATTTAATAAATTTGCTATCACTACTCTAACTGCCCCATGGAGGCCCCTAGGGGAGTCTAACTTATGACCGACGCCAAAATAGCTTTTCAACACCAACATGTTCTCCTCTATCTGCAGTCATTAGGTTGAAATACACCAAATCTGCCGCGCAGTCGCGCCTAGAGGGGAGGAATTTAAGACTAATATTCTCGACTGACCCACGGAGGCCTCTATGCGAGTCAAATGTATGCTGACTGCCAAATATTTTTTCTCAGAGCATAACTTTCGCCTATCGTCAACCCTTATCGCCCTCCTCTATCATCAGTCATTATTTACATTTTTTATTATAAAAGATTAATATCCTCTCTCCAATATTTTCCCGAACATACCTAGCCCCTATCTCCACTCATAAAAATTTATTAAATTTGTTGCCACCGCTCTAACTTTCCCATGGAGGCAACTAAGGGAGATGCAAGTATGACCGTCCCACAATATTTTTTCAACATTTATTCTATCTTTAACCCTTAAGTTGGCCTCTATATATTTTTATTTATTTTTTGAAAGAATGGCCATAATATTGCCACAGAGTCTTCTATAGAGAAGAGACAAGTAAGAGTGACCCCCATTAATTTCCCCTACCCAACATTTTTCACGAACATACCTAATCCCTATCTCCACTCCTTAAAGGGACTCTCATACAAAAACTAAATTTTTATAACATTTGCTGCCAACGCTATAACTCCCCATGGAGGCCTCTAAGGGGTTGAAATGTTTGACCGATTTCCAAATACTTTTTCAACTCCAACATTTTCTCAAAACATAGATACCCTCTATCATTAACCCTTAAGATGAACCCAATAACTTCTTTATTATAGAAGGGTCATCACTCTAATATTCCCAGGGAGGCCCCTAGCATCCTTAGTCAAATATGAAACTCATTTCCACTCATTCCGACAATAATGCCTTGTGTGGTCTTGTGCTCCTCATATGTGGTACCAAATCTTAAAACTATTTATAAACATTTAACTTGCCACCTATGCTCCCCAAGTGCTGCAGTTTAAGGAAAGGAAGACAGCACTCAAAACAACTGAAGTCATTCATTATTGTGAGATGAGTCGGAAAGCAAATACAAATTTGCATATTGTTTTCCATATTCGGGGTAGCCCCAAACCATTAAATGGCTCCTTTATAATTTATAGACGCCTCTAAAGATACATGACGCAAATTGATTCACCTGCGTGCACTATAAATAGCAGTCATGGTAGCTTCGATAAAACAGTCTCCTGTAAGTCGATAAGGACACAAAAACTTCACAAGTATCCACTCCTAAGAAAAATCATTTCCAAACGAAAATGAAACTCGTGGGTTTTATAATATTTGTGGCTGTCTTCTATGAAATCCATGGACTATCTCGCGTCTGCGGCAGAAGCTTGACTGAACTTTTGTCTGTAGTGTGCCATGGCGAGTTCAATCCATTGATCGGTAAAAGATCTAACAAAAAACAATGTAAGCACAACTCCGTAAAAAGCTTGAAATTCATTGTAATCGTGGAGCCTAATCATTTTTTGTTTTAACAGTAAACCCTGAAGGCGTGGATGCCTTGACAGTTTTCAATGAAATCGACGACGATGACTCACCTTTCAAATCGGAATCCCTTTTGAACGATATATTATTCGGGGACCACGTGAATACCGTAACCAAGACCCGACGTTATCGTTATGTGCCCGGTGTACATGATGAGTGCTGCGTCAAACCCTGTACCATGGAGGAGCTGTCCAGCTATTGCAAAAATCCAATTGAATAATAGTAATAAGTGAAGTAAGAAAGTGAAGTCGAATATGAAGAAACAAATAATTACAACTATTAAGTGTGAGCCCAATAAAGTATATTAAGACCCAATTGAATGTTTAGCCTTTGTTGCAGCGGTTAACAAACACGGTGTACATTAGGGCGTATGGTTTTTTAATCGCAGTTGTAGGCATGTGTATGTATTACTGTCCACACAGGAAAAAATCTTAAAGTTTTCCATTAAAAAGCGCAAGAAATCCGCCTTTTTTAATCATCAGACGCGTTCAAAATAACCTCTATAAATCAGGGTTTTCTTGAATAAATTTCACGGTGAGAATGGTATTTAGAAAAAACCTGATAGAAATTAAAGTCCGAGCCTTATCAAACCATATCAAAAACTTGCATCTTAACTCGGAATAGAGGGTAGAATTTTAGAATTTTTGTGCATTTTTTATAAAAACCGCAATAACTTCCATATTTTTAGTTCGATTTGTATTTTTGTTGGATCGTTAAAGATGTATTGATCACCAATTCTTATTTTTGAACTTCCTAACGCATTAAGGGCCGAAATTTTTTTTATTACTGTTGGTTCTCAGTGGGTTAAATGTGATGTAAAAACTGAAATATGGGGTTCTAGTCTTACAAGAAGCAAATTTTTGAAAAAAAAAAACATCTGAAATTTTGGTTTTTCAATGGATAAATTGGGAGGAAAACTTCACATAAGAAGTTACAATAAAACCGTCCGACATGATTTCCCTCCCAAGAACGAGATTATATAGAAGTGAAACTATATGTCACTAATAGGAACTCATACTCAGTTTTTTATTTCGTGGCCGTTTTGTCTTTTTTACAAGACTTTTAATTTCCAAAGGATGTAAATGTTTCAATAATTTAGTTTCATACTTTTGCGTGCTATACAATGGTGATATGGGTATCAAATGAAAGAGAAGAACATCTGCTAAATATACTTTTAATTTCATGCGTCTATCTATGTTAATTTAGCATTAACAACCATTTCAATTTTTCCCCTTTATAAAGTTCATGTCGATTATTCATGTTTTATTTTTTAAGGGAGAAAATTTGAAATGGTTGTATTTCTTTCCACAAATTAGCTTTATATAAGACTAGAATGTGTTTACGATGCAAATAACCGCATATTTCAGTTTTTACTTCACATTTAACACACTGAGTATTAACAGTAAGAAAAAAATTGCGGCCCTTAATGGGTTAGCAAATTCTAAAAATTGTAATTGGTTATCAAGACCTCTCCAAGGAGAGGTGTATACATTCCTCTAACTGCATAGACACGCGTAATAAAAAAATTCAAAATTGTACTTTTTACTTTTACGGCAAAAATGTTTAAATCATGAATTTAGGTTATTTTGCACTATGTATATAAAGAGTGATTTTTTTGAGGTTAGGATTTTCATGCATTAGTATTTGACAGATCACGTGGGATTTCAGACATGGTGTCAAAGAGAAAGATGCTCAGTATGCTTTGACATTTCATCATGAATCGTCTTACAAACGAACAACGCTTGCAAATTATTGAATTTTATTATCAAAATGCGTGCTCTGTTAAGAAAGTTCATTGCGCGCTTCCATTTTATGGTCAGTTTAATCGACCCACTGAAGCGGCTATTCGGGCTATTGTGACTAAATTTCGCACCAAATTTACATTGTTGGACATTAAACCACCAGCACGCTTACGTAGAGTGCGAACTGAAGAAAATATCGCAGCTGTATCGGCCAGTGTTAATGATGACCACCAATTTTCGATTCGTCGCCGTTCGCACCAATTGGGTCTCTGTTACTCAAAAACGTGGAAATGCCAAAATTGGACTAAGCGGATGGACCACCTAAGACGCAGCCGCGGTCAACATTTAAATGAAATTATCTTCAAAAAGTAAATGTCATGGACCAATCTAACGTTTCAAATAAAGAACCGATGAGATTTTGCAAATTTTATGCGTTTTTTTTTTAAAAAAAGTTATCAAGCTCTTAAAAAATCACCCTTTATATATATATACCAACATTTGTGGTATTTAAGCTTTATATATATATATATATATATATATATATATATATATATATATATATATATATATATATATATATATATATATATATATATATATATATATATATATATATATATATATATACATAGTGCAAAATAACCTAACTTCATGATTTAAACATTTTTGCCGTAAAAGTAAAAAGTACAATTTTGGATTTTTTTTATTACGCGTGTCTATGCAGTTAGAGGAATGTATACACCAAATTCCATGATTCTAGATGCAGTCATTTGGTTGGTACCGTTTTTATCTCATTTTTTCCAATTTTACCCCCTTAAGAGTACGACTTTCTAAAATCTTATTTTTTTATTTTACGTGTCTACGCAATTGAAGGAATGTACACACCTAATTTCACCATTCTAGCTGTAGCCGTTTAGTTGGTACTATTGAAATTATCTTATATCTCTTGAAAGTACGAATTTGAAAAAAACTTTTATTTTTCGTGTCTACGCAGTCAGAAGAATGTATACTCTGAATTTCACGACTGTAGCTGTTGTCATTTGGTTGGTAGTATTTTTACCCCCTTTTTAATTTTAACCCCAAAAAGTACGAATTTCCAAAAATCCGTTTATTTTACGTGTCTACGCAATCAGACGAATGTATACACCGAATTTCATTATTCTAGATGCAGCCGTTTGGTTGGTACCATTTTTACCCTCTATTCCCATTTTACCCCTTAAAAGTACGAATTTGGAAAAAATACTATTACATTATGTATCTACTCAATTAGATGACCAAATTTCGTGTTTCTAGCTGTTATCGTTTAATATGTACCATTTTTATCCCTTTTTTGTCCCATTTCGTCCCATACGAATAAGAATCACTTTATGGTGCGCTTTTATGCTATAAGGGGAATGTTCATTCCAAATATCAAGTAAATACAGGCAGACAAAAATCAGGCTGAAATACTGTAAATATTAGGGGTATTTTCAGTCCTTGTGAGGGAAAAATTTTAAAATTTCGCCCACTTTCAATCCCAACCGATCTGCAACAATAAGACACATGTAGGGAAAATTTGAACCTCCTAGCTCATTTCGTTCGGAAGCTAGCGTGCTTTCAGACAGACAGACGGACATGGCTATATCGTCTGAGAATTTTACCACGACCCAGAATATATATACTTTATGGGGTATCCGAGGAATATTTTAAGGTGTTACAAACGGAATGACAAAGTGAATATACCCCCTGGAGGTGGAGGGTATAAAAACATGATGAAATACTTGAAATATTTCTGTCGTTGTGAGGGAAAAAAATTTCCCTGTGGACCGATTTCGACCATCTGCAATCCCGTTGACGAATCAATCATTTATTCATAGTCGATTATTAATAAATTGTTTTTTATGGATTATTTTTTTAATGAAAACTACTTTTTATAATGGAGATTTTAATGATAATTTTTTTGGTGACAAAATATTCCATAGTTGTTGACGAATCAACAAATCATTCATAACGAGTTATTGTTTTGTTCTAATACATTGAAATAAAACAACTTTTTATATTTCGGGGATAATTTGGAACTGTTCATAACAATTTTGGGGACAAGGAAAAAAATCATCTGGCAAGCCTGTAAAAAACAGTATTGACTATTTTTTCATATTTCCGGTTTTATTGGAAAGGTTTAACTTTGTCATTTAATAATGAACACAATATCATACATACGGCTACAATGAATGGCTGAACTGAAGGCCGATCTGTTTTCGAAAATGTTCCACGTAAATTTCTTACAGTTTGCGTTAAAGACTCACTGCTGCGGAAGTAAGTTTTTAATATTTTGTCAATATTGTTCGAGCGTATAGCGTTCCATTGGATGGTGTTATTCTACCTTTAAAAGTCAAAGTAATCGGTAGTTCAAATTTAAAATGGTCCACCCTATACTAGCGACCACTATAACATCGGAAATTAGTTTTTGCAATTTCTCATTGATCATTTCAAAATTTGACATGACCGAGGTGGCCAATTTTGGAAGGCCAACCAGTAGCCTCTATACATAGTAGGGATCCAAAATTTTGAAGTCATCTAGAAAATACCTCTTCCCTAACCACATGGAATTTTGTCAAGATTTTTTCCGTAACAGAATTAATTTCAAAACAATCGACTTGGAACCACCATGCTTGTCCAGATTATATCATCTGGGAAACCTTCTGCATACTTAATAAATCAACTTTGTGCGAAATATTGTCAATAAAGTCAAAAAATTTGCACAATTAACAGAAAAAGGTCTCCAACAGATAACGATCCCGCTGAATATATCCAGATCTTCAGAATATATGCAGATATGCACTTGGGTATTGACTACTTTAACCAATCACACCACCACGTGTACAAGATGGAGCATAAAGTATTTTTAGAAAATCAATCACGTTATCCAAAAAAGCAGACGAATTGTCAATAATTTTTCGATACCAATACACACATACATATATGTGTATTACAATATTTACCACACATTAACGGGTTTGCTAATGTCGTATGCAAATATCTTTATAATTTTCAGGAAAGTCTGAATCTGACATTTCCGTTGAGCAGCAGCTTTTTAGCTTTACAAAAATGACACAATACCTCTACCGAAAGAGGAACAAAATTTAAAATATGCATGAAACATATCCAGCACAACACACATGCGTCACTTGATTTTATTACAAGGAGGTAGCGCTGACTCCCCTTTAGATTATTTTCCGGATCTTGTATACGAATCATACCATAGATAGATATTGTTATGATATGAATCAAATGAGGTGATTCTTTAAAACGAGAAATTGCAGCACATCTTGAACCAAAACTTGAAAGTATGGCCACGTCTTCTGGCAAGGCGCAGGGTAAGAGAAGAGGGCCAATTTATAATAGAGAGTGACTTCGTGTCTGTTTTACATTTTTAATAATTTGAAATTAAAATAGGGTCGCACATAAAACACGATTCTCTTTCGTTTAAATTTTGCGTCGTAACTACAATGACTTGTTCGCGACTTTGGCTTGTGCACTCGTAATTACTTTTGTGCATATGTTTCGCATCTTGCGCCAATTAATGTTAATTAAACATGTTCGTAAATATAGGTCACAGCATCGCCAGCAAAAGCGGTGTCTAAATAAATTTCAAGATTTGTGTGGAACTGAAAAACAAATTTAATTAAATCTGTCTCATTTGCAATTTTGGAAAGAAACGCTCATTTTTCGCATATCAAAGTCTAGCATCCTTGTCTATATACCGCCTATAGACAGGCGCAGTAAATGAGTATGTCATTATCAATATTGCCAAAATGATATGCAACCAAGTATATGACATTGGTTCTAATTAGTATTGTTAATGTGTTCTTAATTTCACACTTTTCGCAATTTTAAATCGCAAATAATTAATTTAGTTTTTTTTTTGGTTAGTTTTGTGTTGTTTGATTAGTGATTGATTTTGATTGACTTTTAGATGTTGTTTTAACGATTACTGCCTTAATAAGATGTGCCATCTTAACGTATGAGTAATATCTTAATATTGTATAGAATAGTGTATATCATACGCCACCCTAAACTAATCATTAATGTTAATAATAGTAGGTATTTACCCTACAAGCAGAATCATTTATTAATGGGAGTTTATAGCCTCCAGTAGGGTATTATATATTTGTGCATTTGTTTGTAAAACATTAAAAGGAAGCGAGTTAGACCCATCGTATATTATACCCACCTCCTTTTGAATGTATTTAAGCATGCCTGTTTGTCAAAATAAAAGTCGTAATAATTTTCCCATCCCAAAGAAACTTTGCACACACTATTTTTGCAGGTCAATGCCGGAAATTATTATATTTTAAGAAAATCGGTTCAGTTGTTGATATAGCCCCCGTAGAAATGCCAATCATATCACCTTTTCCGTCCTATAGTCCACATATTTTAGTCGATTTACTTACAACTTGGCCAAACTCGTTATATTTCAACCAGAAATGCCTATGATGATTATTCACGATTAAACTTCCTACCGCTCTATATAACTCTAATTGCAGACAATTTTGTTCGAACTTTGCACATTATATTTCATCTGGGAACATCTGAAGTAAAAGGAGATTACATCGGTCCCTCACAACCGATCTTACTTTTTCAGCAACTAAGGTTTGGGATTTCCCGGACATTTTTCATTTCCTGCGAAAACGGTAATGAAAATTTTCATTTCCGGGATTCCCATAACTTATTTTATGCTTTTTTAACCCATTAAAGTACACCGTACACGTCCGTCATACACAGTTTAAAGGTTTTCGTACATTTTTGATCACTTTCAATATGAATGTAATTCTTAATAAAACAATGTGGCACAAGGAATCGGGAAGAACAGGACAAAATAATAATCTAAAAATAAATATTTTTTTGTAGTATTTATTACGAAAACAATTGAATTGGTTTAAAATTTAGGATTAAAATGCTGACATATTACAAATTAAAAACGAACTTTTTTGTTAAAATATTTAAGAAACTATTCCTTTTCTTTTGGGATAAATCTAAAATAGTAATTTTGAATCCTCTTATTAGATAATTCTCATACAGAGTCAATGGAATGTACGTGTCGTTTCAACTGGGTAGAAAACAAAAAATTACAACCGCAGAGCCTATATCCTCGATCTCATATTTCTAGATGCAGCCGGCCACTTCATAACGTTTTGCACCTTTTTCCCAAGAAGTACACACTTTGAAAAATCACTAAAGGTAGCATGTGTTTTTGCTTGCCCTAAAAACATGTACTTTATTTGGTACCACGTTTCTCCCTTGTCGTCCCGCATCCTCCTTATAAGTACAAATTAAAGGGTTGTACAGCATTTGTATCCCTTTCTGTCCCGAGCGCACTTTAAAAGTACAAATTTCGACAAATACAATTTGACTGCGCTTCTACATGGTCAGAGGAATTTACATATTAAATATCACGTTGGCACCATTTATATCCCTTTTTGTGCCATTCAGCCCTTAAAAGTACAAAAATGCATTTATAACGCGCTTCTACACAGTGAAAGGAATTTGCATACGAAATTTCGCGATTCTAGCTGTGATACTTTATTTGGTACCATTTTTATCCCTTTTTGTCCCGATCACCCCTTATAAGTACAAATTTCGAAAAATGCATCTATATTGCAAGTCTAAGTTGTCAGAGAAATGTAGATACCGACTTTGACGAATATAGCTGCAATACTTAAATTGGTACTAATTTTATCCCTTTTTGGATCTTTCCTCCATTTTCGAAAAATCCATTATTTAGTCGAATTTAATGTCAGCCATAGTATTGTCAGTATGATGTTTTTGTTTCACGATAAAAATCATGCAAATATCTTCACAAAAAGTGTGTATTTCCCTATCTGGTTTTCGCAATTTTCCTTTTACATAGTATAACTAAATTAGAGCTCAATCAATAAAATATTTTTTAATATTTCCCGTATTCCCGGGAAATTTAATTTTTTTTCCGGGAATTCCCGGACCCCAAACCCTACTCACAACCCAATTTTCATCAAATTTGGCACAGCACATTTTATACTGCCTAAAAACAGATTGGTTAATCTTTTAATATAGGCCACATAAAAATGTCCTTCCTGATTTGACTTAAGGCACATATTACAACTGATTTTGTTCAGATTTACTGCGTACTATAGTGTTTCACATAGAAACGTCTAAGTTGATGGTGCATACTTTGATATCCCCCCATCTCGATAGTTTGAAGTGTTTCGAAAGTTTGTGTATAAAAATGTTTCACATGTATTTTTAGAAAAAAAAATATAATTTTTTTTCACAAGATTTTAACATTTTTGACTGTTGTTCATTCAACTGCCTGTAACTCCTGAAATATACGAGTAATTTCAACTTAATATACTTTGTTACGGTAAGTGATATGGTTTCGCAGCGTTAAATTTTTTAAAGTTTATATAATTTATTATACCCTACACCACAGGCTATAATGTATTTATGCATTTGTTTGTAACACCCAAAAGGAGGCGAGATAGACACATCGTTTATTAGCATCACATTTTGAATCGATTTAACCATGTCCGTCTGTCTGTCTGTCCATCTATTCTTGTAATCACGATACAGATCGCAATTATTGTCCGATTCTAACGAAACTTTACATAAACGATTTTTGCACGTCGAAGACGGACGCTATTTAATTTGAAGCAAATCGGTTCAGATTTAGATATAGCTCCCATACAAATGTTACTCCCGATTTGACTTTTTCTGCTCTATAAGACACATAATTGAAACGATTTTGAAAATTTTGCACAACGCCTTCTCAATAGATATGCGTGGGTTCTCTTAACCCCATATGCGGCAATTTTGCTTATTGACATACCCACCGAGATGAAAATAAGCTTCTTGAAGGCCGATCTCCTCTCGATAAAATTTCCACGTAAATTTCTTACAGCTTGTGTAAATACTCATTACTTTGGAAGTAAGTTTTTAATATTCCCAATTTTGGCAAATGTCAAACATATACCAAAGTCAAAGTAATCGGTAGTTCAAATTTAAAATATTAAATGGCCCACGCTACATTTACGAAATGAGAATACAAAATATTGGAATATAAGTCAGCAATCTTTAAAACTGTTTAAATACCCTAAATATTGGGGGATAGATGGAACATTTTCTACTACAGCCGCTTGATTGGTCGTATTTCCATCCTATTTTAACCCATTACCGCCCTCTGTCTCCACCTGTTATGTGCGAGACATATGAACAACAGTTTTGTCTGAGTGTGAGTGGGTTAATGCCAAAAGCAAGAATTTTGAAAATCCATTATCTCTCACGTACACAGCGCAAGTTAACCTACCTATTTTTGCTATAAGTTTGTGAGTTTATGCAGTCAGATGAATGTTATTTATACCCTACACCACTTCGTGGACTAGGGTAGTATAAGTTAAGCTTCCGCCAAATGTTTGTAACACCATGAAATAATTGAGCTAGACCCACCTTTAAGTATACGGATCGGCTTAGAATCACTAGCTGAATCGATTTAACGATGTCTGTCGCACTCTGTCACACGCCGCAATTGTGGTCCGAAGTTACTTTTTTGTCCAAGGACGATTGGTATTGGAGTAAATCGGTTCAGATTTATATATAGCCTCCATACAAATATCCCTATAATTTACACTATTACTGCTCTAGAATACACATTTTACATAGGATCATGGCCAAATTTTCAGGATCGTGTTATATTTGAGCTTGAAACAGCTCACGGATAAGTAGGCCACATTGGTCTATGTTTTGATATAGCCCCCATACAAATGAAACTCCGATTTACACTATTATTGCTTTAAAATGCACATTTTACTTCGGATCTTAATGAAATTTCGCACATCATATTATATTTTAACTAGAAACACTATATCAACTAGATGGGTCCATGTTTTGGTATAGCGCCCATACAAATGGGCCCCAGTTTGCACTATTATCGCTGTAGAACCCACATCTTACATTGGATCTTGATACAATTTTGCAGATCATGATATTTTTCAGTAAAGATACCTACTTTGAAAGTGGTCTTTAAAGGCCCACTTTTTAATTTAGCGCCCTTACAACTGGGCCCTCATTTTAATTATTACCTCTTAGGGCCCACATTTTACATCGGAAGTTTTTCACATTTTGCAGATTATATTATATTTCAACTAAGAATACATACTATGAAAGTCGAATATATGGGTGCATATTTTGGTATAACCCCCATACACATTGGGCCCCATTCTACTCTAATGCAGCTCTAGAACCCACATCGTGCATTGGATCTCGATACAATTTGGCATATCATGTCATATTTCAACTAAGAATACCTACTTTGAAAGTGATCTATATAAAACAAATTTTTAAATTAAAATGGGGCCCTTACAAATTTTTAACCCTCAATGACGCAAATTTTAGATTTTTTTTTTTCAAATTTTGCAGATTATATTATATCTTAACTAAGAATACTTACTATGAAAGTCAAATATATGTGTCCATACTTTGGAATAACCCAAATGGGACTATATTATATTTCAACTAAGAATACATACTATGAAAGTCGAATATATGAGTCCATATTTTGGAATAACCCAAATGGGACCCCCATTCTACTCTATTACAGCTCTAAAAACTACGTCTTACATCGGATCATGATATATTTCAGCTAGGAATACCTACCGTGAATGAGAAATATATAGGCCCATGTTTTGGACCAAGTGTTGTAATAGCCGCCTTTCAAATGTCGGTTCGATTCATCCCATTACTACTGTATAAATTGTATTTGTCTGCCGGAAAATTGGATCAATTATCATATTATTTACCATATTCGTTAAATATGATTAAAGATGAATTTACTGTATACTTTATATGAACTACATAAAATTGCTCCCATGAAACACCTGGTTTTAGTAATAAAATCGAGGTATATACGCAGGGAGTGGTGTAGGGTATTATATAGTCGGCCCCGCCCGACTTTAGCTTTTCCTTACTTGTTTTATACTATTTTAATCCCTCTATGTCCATTTCACCTCTTAAAAGTACTAATTTGGTAAAAATCCTTTTATATTATGTATCCACTCAATTAGAAGAATATGCACACCGAATTTCGAGTCTCTAGCTGTTGTCGTTTAATAGGAACCGCTTTTATCCCTCTTTGCCCTATTTCCCAGCCTGCAAATAAGAAATGCTATCAGGCGAATGCGCTAACCAAATATCAAGTAAATATGATTAGACATATTAAAAACACATGCTTCTAAGGATTATTGGGGGTATTTTCAGTCCTTGTGAGAGAAATGTTTTCCCTGTGAACTGATTTTGCCCACTGTGAATCCCAACTAGCTAGCGTTCTTTCATTTGACGGACGGACGGACACATATGGTTAGATCGTCTTAGAACTTTATGACGATCAAGAATATATATGCTTATAGGGTCCCAGGTCGATATTTCAAGGTGTTACAAATGAAATGACAAACTTAGTGTACCCCCATCTTGGAGTTGGAGGGTATACAAAATATAAAAAAAATATCTATAAAAAAAATGTGTGATATCGTTTTCGATTTTAGAAAGTCAAAATAAATCAGAAAATGTTATAAATAGCCCTTTGACAAATTTTTGTTGTTATTGATGCTCGGGATTAGGACACCTACGGTATATAAGTCTGCAACTGATACTTTCAAATTTTTTATGTTAATTTTTTGGGATCCATCTCTCATGATAAGAATGTTTCTGACATAAAAGTCTTTGGATTGTAAAATATATTAAAGAGTTGGCCATATAAAAGCTTCGGCAAATCAGAAGATAATTTTAAACCAGTAAGGAAAGGCTAAAGTCGGGCGGGGCCGACTATATGATACACTCCACTTTCTATCAGAATACAATTCAATTCGGAAAAAAGTGAAAACGGGAAGAATTTTTGTATGTTTCCTAATCATAGGCTAATATGTCCTGGTTCAATTTGTCAAATCGAAAAGAATATTTGTATCACGGCTATATCCAAACATGGAATGAAGTGACCCATTTCACAATAAGTTCTTCCAGTTCCCAATTTTAAGTAATTCGATGAAAATACGTGGTTTCTGGGGCGGAAAAATCAAGTCGGGAGCGATATTTGTATAGGAGCTATATATAAATCTGAACCGATCTGACTCATTTTCATCCTGGGTGTTTCTCATGCAAATATAAGATATTTTGCCAAATTTGAAGAAAATCTGTTAAAATATGTGGTTTCTGGTTTCTCAAATCGGAGGTGAAATTCGTATGTGGGCTATATCTAAATCTGAACCAATCTGGCTCATTTGGTCTGTTTCATGGGTGTTTCTAGTTTAAATAGAAGATGTTTTGCCAATTTTGAAGAAGATCTGTTAAAATATGTGGTTTCTACAGCAGAAAAAGTCAAATCGGGAGAGAAATTCGTATGGGGGCTATATCTAAATCTGAACCGATCTGGCTAATTTTCACCGTGGGTGTTTCTAGTTGAAATATAAAATGTTTTGCCAATTTTGAAGCACATCTGTTAAAACATGTGGTTTCTACAGCAGAAAAAGTCAAATCGGGAGTGAAATTCGTATGGGGGCTATATCTAAATCTGAACCGATCTAGCTAATTTTCACCGTGGGTGTTTCTAGTTGAAATATAAGATGTTTTCCCAATTTTGAAGAACATCTGTTAAAACATGTGGTTTCTACAGCAGAAAAAGTCAAATCGGGAGTGAAATTCGTATGGGTGCTATATCTAAATCTGAACCGATCTGACCAATTTTCAGCATAGGTGTTTCTAGTTGAAATGTAAGATGTTTTGCCAAGTTTGAGGAAAATCTGTTTTAATATGTGGTATCTAGCGGGAAAAGAGTCAAATCGGGAGTGAAATTCGTATGGGGGCTATATCTAAATCTGAACCGATCTGGCTCATTTTCACCGTGGGTGTTTCTAGTTGAAATATAAGATGTTTTGCCAATTTTGAAGCACATTTGTTAAAATATGTGGTTTCTACAGCAACAAAAGTCAAATCGGGAGTGAAATTCGTATGGGGGCTATATATAAATCTGAACCGATCTGACCAATTTTCACCATAGGTGTTTCTAGTTGAAATGTAAGATGTTTTGCCAAGTTTGAGGAAAATCTGTTGTAATATGTGGTATCTAGAGTGAAAAGAGTCAAATCGGGAGTGAAATTCGTATTGGGGCTATATCTAAATCTGAACCGATCTGGCTAATTTTCACCGTGGGTGTTACTAGTTGAAATATAAGATGTTTTGCCAATTTTGAAGAACATCTGTTAAAACATGTGGTTTCTACAGCAGAAAAAGTCAAATCGGGAATAAAATTCGTATGGGGGCTATATCTAAATCTGAACCGATCTGACCAATTTTCACCATAGGTGTTTCTAGGTGAAATGTAAGATGTTTTGCCAAGTTTGAGGAAAATCAGTTTTAATATGTGGTATCTAGCATGAAAAGAGTCAAATCGGGAGTGAAATTCGTATGGGGGCTATATCCAAATCTGATCCGATTTTCTTGAAATTAAATAGCGTTCGTCCTTATCCCGAAAAACTTTGTTGTGCAAAGTTTCATTTGGTTCTGGCTACAATTGCGACCTGTACTTTGATTACAAGAATAGATGGACAGACGGTGATTCTAAGTTGATCGGTATAATTAACAATGGGTCTATCTCGCTTCCTTTTGGGTGTTACAAACAAATGCACAAAGACATAATACTCTCGTGGAGTGTATAAAAATATGTTCTTGTCACATTCATAAATTCTATCCATCAGGTGTGGTTGATGTAAGTGACCAATCAACTTCACGAGACCGTCAGGTAGTTCCTCAAAGCATATCATGCTAATGACGCCCCCTCATCACTTTCGTATTGCTACGACCATATCATACCAAACGTATCACACGGAAGTGTCAGCTCCTTTCTTTCATATTCAATGATATGTGATCATTGATTTGGAAACATAATTCGATAGAAAAGAAGAAAAGAATACATCATCAATCGAATGTAAAAAGTGAAAAGTAAAGCGAAGCAAAGGAAGACACGAAGGATGGAATTCATCTGAGATTAGAAATAATCATATTTGTAAGACACGTTGCACGTAGCCGAGCAGAGAGCGAGGGAGACAGGGAGCTTGTGGTGTCTGATACGAGTAATGTAACTCCTTTGAGTACTAGTGTACACACACACAAGCACTGAAATGTTTATACCTATTGGAGGCGGAAATAGACGAAATGCTCAGCAAACATTTCCATCTTCTGTTTCCTCCTTTTTTTCTCCCATTGTTATTGCTGTTGTTGTTATTATTTATTTAAGTGTCATATTACCAGCACTGCTCAGCATAACCACTTCTAATGCAGCACACACATCTACATTCATATATGGAATAAATGTACGAAGAGTCCAGGTCATAAAAAGTGTTCGATGTAGTGAATTGCTAGGTCGGGTAGATGAAAAATTTAACAAAAAGCTGCGTGAATGAATATGGGCTACATTGTCACGCCCCTCTCAAATTGCCATAAGCTTTGGTTGACATAAAACTGATATAACTTCCATACGAATAGTAGAAATCAGTTACAACTTCATATTTGAAAATGATTTCATAATTCTTAAAATCTATAGAATTGTTTATTTATAAAAAATATAACAAAATATTCTGTTATATAATTTTTTAAACAAAAATTAAAAATTTACCTTTATACCCTCCACCATAGGATGGGGATATACTAAGTTTGTCATTTCATTTGTAGCACCTTGAAATATCGACATGAGACCCTATCATGTATAAGTATTTATTCTTGATCGTTAAAAAACAAAACAATGCCCGTCTGTTGAAAGCTCTCTAGCGTCTAAACGAAAGGTGCTAGGAGGTCCAAATTTTCCATAAACGCGCCTTATAGTCGTAGATCGGTAGGGATTGCAAATTGGCGAAATCGGTAAAAAAATATTCCCTTATTCTACAGCATCTCATTAAATAGATAAATAATATAAAAGTATTTTCCAAATTCGTATCTGGGGTAAAATTGGAATAGAGGGATACAGATGGTAAAAACCAAACTGTGGACGTGAGACATAATGGATTGTCAAACTTTATACTTTTAGAATTAAAATGGGATGGAAATACAACCAACCAAACGGTTGTAGCTGAAAATGCAACCACTATCCCACATTATTTGGGAAATTAAAGTTTTTTTTTAAGATTGATGCTTTATATTTACTTTTTTTTTTATTGTTTTGAAGTATTATTTCGATATATATAGCCGATGACTATCACGCAATATAAATATATTGGTAGCCTTCTCATATAGAATTATATATTTTATTTATAAAATTATTAATTTTATCCAATATTTACTCCCTACACCATTCGTTGAATAGGGTACCATAACTTAGATTTCCGGCAAATGTTTTTAATGTCAAGATATAATCGAGCTAGTCCATTGAGTATACCGATCGGATTAGAATCACCAGCTGAGCCGATTTAACCATGTCTGTCTGTTGCTCTTTCCGACCGTTCCCTCTCTCCTCCGTCAAATAACTGTTCTTCCTTCCGCCAACGCAATGAACTGCATTTATAGAGGACATCCCCTGAGTGTTGCGTGTTCCATGTTTTAGTGTAGCCCCTATTCAAATGTAGTTGCTATTTTTGTTCGAAACTGGATGGAAAATGATGAAAGTGATAAATAAAGGGTGGTTAAATTTAAGGGCCGATGTTGGTTTTTAATAAAACAGAAATTATTTAGAAAATTATTGTCATTTCTTTTTATTCTTATATGGTTCAATTATGTATGGAACAAAATATCGAATCGCGACCACGGCGGCACACAACCATCCGATGGTCCAAATTTCCGATGACGCTTAGGCATAATTGAGGTTCTATGCCGTTAATGTGCCGAATTATCTCATCTTTTAGCTCTTGAATTGTTGCTGGCTTATCGACTTATACATTTTCTTTCAAATAACCCCAAAGAAAGAAGTTGGACTTCTTTGTGTCGGATCACATGATCTTGGCACCCAATTGACATCGCCACAACGTGAGATAACACGGACACTGAATTTGTCGCGCAAAAGAGCCATTGTTTCCTTAGCTGTGTGGCAAGTGGCACCGTCCTGTTGAAACCGCATATAGTCCACATCCATAACCTCCAATGCGGGCCATAAAAAGTTCGTTCACGATAGCGAAGACCATTCGCGGCCCGATAATGCCGCCATCCCATAAACCGCACAAAACAGTCACTCTTTGTGGGTGCATTGGTTTTTCGACAATCACACTTGGATTATCATTCGCTCAAATGCGGCTTATTCTGCTTATTGACGAATCCACTGAGGTTGAAAATGTGCCTCATCACAGAAGATGAAAAAATCACGAAGTGCACGATATGCATTTTGATTTCAACGCATATTTACGTAATAATCCTGATTTTTTTACCCAAATTCGGCAAGTGAGCTGTGCTTTTCGTTCGTTTGTGAGAATCATCTTCTTATAGAGACCGGGTTTGATGTTGAAAAGTCGCTGCGAAGCCACTTGAAAAGACTTTTGACATGGTCGTAGCCAAGTAATAAATGTCACCGTGCGATTTGTAAATAAATTTGCATTCTATTAAATATAGATGCAAAATGGTCTTGAGCCAGGACACCGACCAAAAAAAATACAAACGAAAAAACTAAAATCCTGAATAACTTTATCGCGTTGCTCGATTGTGTATCTTTCCATGGTTGCAGAAGAAATCTTGACATTTAGGCATGGTTCACATTCAACATAGACCCTTACAATTTTACCACCCTTTACAAAGAGAGTTAATTCGGCAAGCATATTCATTTAACTGTGTATGAGTGCTATCTAATAGAAGGTTTCCAAATTACTATTTTAGATTTATCTATATCCAACAAATGAAAATACAATAAATACTATCCTAAAACAGAAACGGATAAAATTAAACTGACATTTAATTCCAAAAGTACAAAATCCATTATCTCACGTACCTAGTGCAAAATAACCTTACTTCATGATACAACCAATCTTTTTATTTTGCGTGTCTCTTCAGTCAGAATACATTCCACCGAATTCCATGATTCTAGCTGCGGCCATTTGGTTGGTACCATTTGTATCCCTTTTTCCTATTTTACCCCCTTAAGAGTACGACATTCTAAAATCTCTTTATTTTACGCGTCTACACAATTAGAGGGATGTATACACCAAATTTCATCATTCTAGCTGTAGTCGTTTAATAGGTACTATTTTTATCCCTCTGTACCACTTTATCCCTTGAAAATACGATTTTGGAAAAGAAACCTTTTACTTTTCATGTCTACGCAGTCAGAGGAATGTATACTCCGAATTTCATGACTCTAGCTGCGGTCATTTGGTTGGTACTATTTTTATCCCCTTTTTTCATTTTAACCCCAAAAAGTACGAATTTCGAAAAATCAGTGTATTTTGCGTGTCCCCGCAATCAGAGGAATATATGTGTACACCGAATTTCATTATTCTAGGCGCAACCGTTTGGTTGGTACTATTTTTATCCCCCTATTCCCATTTTACCCCTTAATAGTACGAATTTTGTAAACACACTTTTATATTATATATCCAATTAGAGGAATGTACACACCGAATATCATGTTTCTAGCTGTTGTCGTTCGATAGGTATCATTTGGACGTCCTAGCTCCTTTCGTTTAGACAGACGGACGGACGGACATGGCTAGATCGTCTTAGAATTTTATGACGATCAAGAATATATATACTTTATAGGGTCTCAGGTCGATATTACAAGGTGTTACAAACGGAATGACAAAGTTAGTATACCCCCATCCTGGAGGTTGAGTGTATAAAAAAGTTTTATTTGATTTGATGAGTCGGTATTTGTATTTTTTATTTTTTTTTTGTTGCAATAACAACACTAGTCAACAGTCAAAATGTACTCGGGATGCGATAATTTTTTCTGTGTAGATAACCTTGACATGAGCTCGAAAAACGCAATAAAATTTTTTTTTTCGTTTCGTTTTTGTTTTATTTTTTTTTTTTAAATTTAAAAAAAAAAATTTTGGTTAATTTGTTTCGTCCGGCATAACTCGGGAACCACTAGCCCGATTTAATTGAATTAAATTTTAAAACATTTAAAATTACAATTCCCTTCATATATTGTTTTCCTATACAAGCAACAGTTTCCAAGTTAAAAATGAATATATAAAGGAAAAAACTTATTTTTTGCCTAAAGATTTAAATTTTTTTTTTTAAATCCATAAAAAATCCAAAATGAAAAAAAATGTCAAATCTTATTACTTTTACGTAAAGTCACATAACCTATGAGCAAAATGAGACAAAGATCATGAAAATCGATGCACGCGTTTCGCTTTTATTCGCAATTGAGTAAAGGTATGAATTTCAAAAATTTGCTCGACATATGCACAACTTTGTCTATGGTAAGGTTTTTTCTTTTTTTTTTTTGATTCTCAGAATTAACAAAACGGAATAAACAAAGGGTTATTTAATTTTTATGATTGCGTAAGCAAAGTAATAAACGCTAATAAATGTGCGTGAACAATTAAAAGGAAAAAAGGAAAGGGGACTTTTTTTAATTATTTGGGTTTTCCGTTGGCTACCTGTATTATTTTTTTACAGAAATGCAACCCACATTTAAGGGTGGTCATTATTCGGAAAATTTAAGACTCACACATGGTGAAACAGGTATGTAGCCACCGTAAAAAAATATACACCCATTTATAAGTACCTGTCAGTAAAATACTAAACAATACACAGTATAAATAGGTCTTCATTGATCGATTTTACTCATTCAACAAGTGTCGACGAACGCGATAGTTAAAATGAGCAAACGTTCGCGAGGATTTGAATGCAATACCAATCCAAGTAATTTTTGTTACATGTGCGGAGAATACGTTTCTGAAAAAAAACAAGCGTTGTTTTTCACCTAAATTGAGAGATTCATTTGAAGAGAGCTTCAATTTAAAGGTCTCAAACATAGATGAGCGGTGGACACCAAGTGCTCTATGTCCAAGGTGCTACGTACAGCTAGCTGACTCAAGGTAAGTGTAGATTACGAAATTCAAGAACATATATAACTTAACGACAGCCGAGAATCATCATGCCAATGCTTTGGAGAGCTCCGCTTTGCCATATAACAGATTGCTACTTCTGTCTTAGCAAAAAAACAGGCGTGGGAAAAAATATACGATGGACTTACGCTGCTGTTTCAACAGTGAATTTTCCAGTGCCATTTTCCGAAGAACCAGTGGACCCGCAACCGTCCGTTTCAAGATGGGCATCTAATAATTAGGCGATACATCCAACATCAGATCCGGAGACAGTAGAAACCACATCAGAATGCGAGTCAACATATACATTGCATGGAGGTCAACGCTTATGTTCCCAAGCAGAACTGAACGATTGGGTTAGAGAATTGAAACTCTCCAAGGAAGATGCAGAGTTGCATGCATCGCGCATGCAACAGTTCGGTTTCTTGGCTCCTGGTGTGGTGACAACAATCTACAGGAAGCGTCATGAACCATACGCAAGGTACTACACAAAAAAAGACAACATCTGTTTTTGTAAGGACATTCCCGGATTATTTGGTGAACTCGGGTACTCTTACGATCCAGGAGAGTGGCGTCTTTTCATCGACAGCAACAAGCAGAGCCTTAAAGCAATTTTACTGCACAACGGCAACGAGAAACCTTCGATTCCAATTGCTCATGCCGTTGACACCAAGGAAACATACGAAGTCATGGACAATCTAGTAAAGTGCCTTAACTATGAGAGGCACGATTGGAAAGTTTGTGCCGACCTTAAGGTTATCGGTATCCTTTGTGGATTACAAGGTGGATTCATAAAGTACTGTTGTTTTCTCTGCCTTTGGGACAGCCGCGATCGTCAACATCATTACACCAGGAGGAGTTGGACAGAAAGAGTTAACTTCATCCCCGGCAGCGACAACGTGAAATATACACCACTCATAAAAAAGGAAAATGCTTTTCTCCCACCTCTTCACATAAAGCTCGGACTCATAAAAAACTTCGTGAAAGCTATCAACAAAGATGGCGAAGCGTTCGCCTATTTAAAAACCATTTTTCCTCACCTTTCATCGGCAAAGATTAAGCGTTTTCGACGGTCCGCAAATTAAAAAGTTGTTGCAAGACCAACAGTTTGAGCACATTTTATCACCAAATGAAGCTGCAGCTTGGAACTCATTTCGGCAAATTGTTTCCGGATTTCTTGGAAACAACAAAAGCTCAAATTACAGAGAGATCGTCGAACAACTACTCCAAAATTATAAAAAAATTAGAGCAAATATGTCACTTGGACTTCTTTCCGGACAACCTGGGCGATGTGAGTGACGAGCATGGTGAGCGTTTTCATCAGCAAATGAAAGAAATTGAGCACCGATACCAAGGATTTTGGAACGAAGCTATGATGGGGGACTATATCTGGTTCCTGATAAGAGAAACAGACCCACAACAATATAAAAGAAAGACAAAAGCACATAATTATTTTTAATTTGAAGGTTTTTATTTTTGTGTTTAGATATTTTTTTTTTAAACTTTTTTATAATTAATTAATGTTGATATCCTTAGGATAATTTCTTGTACATATATCGAATTTTTTTTTAATTTAAAGTCATATATTTTTGTCACCCAACAAATTTTAATTTTTTTTGTAATAAAAAAGAAAAAACCTTACCATAGACAAAGTTGTGCATATGTCGAGCAAATTTTTGAAATTCATACCTTTACTCAATTGCGAATAAAAGCGAAACGCGTGCATCGATTTTCATGATCTTTGTCTCATTTTGCTCATAGGTTATGTGACTTTACGTAAAAGTAATAAGATTTGACATTTTTTTTCATTTTGGATCTTTAAATCTTTAGGCAAAAAATAAGTTTTTTCCTTTATATATTCATTTTTAACTTGGAAACTGTTGCTTGTATAGGAAAACAATATATGAACAGATTAAGGGAATTGTAATTTTAAATTTTTTAAAATTTAATTCAATTAAATCGGGCTAGTGGTTCCCGAGTTATGCCGGACGAAACAAATTAACCAAAAAAAAATTTTTTAAATTTAAAAAAAAAAATAAAACAAAAACCAAACGAAAAAAAAAACTTTATTGCGTTTTTCGAGCTCATGTCAAGGTTATCTACACAGAAAAAATTATCGCATCCGGAGTACATGAAATTTTTTTCATTTTGTTGAGTAGTGCAATCAATAACATTTAATTTACGAAACTTTGGACATTTCTCCTTTGTTTGAACTGGACATTTCAGAAATTGGTACATCTGTATTTAAGAATTTATGCATATGAATTGATGTGTGTCCGCCCGCCTGTATTTATGTGGATGGGGTGTTGCAGAGTGGTGTGGCATGGCGTGGTAGCAAAACACTGAGCAAATGTCAGTTGTACATCTCTCAGACGTAGTTATCATGATTATTATTTAACACTATTGTGTCGTGTTATGGTTATATATCATGTCGGAAAACGCTCCAGGAAATGTGGTTATGATATTCATTCAATACAACACCATCACTCCCCCCCCCAAACACGTACACATACAGCCAAATACATGTAGAAACATCTAGACAAGACAACATTCCTTCAAACTAACACACTCACTCCATCCCCCCTCCCCACTCCGCAAACACACAAAGATGATGTGAGGTTTTACTCGTCAGCCACAACTCATGATGGCTGTAGTGAGTGCTCGTGGCAACATATCAGAGGGAGTTGCAAGGAGCGTGTGACTGTCTCATTCATGGCGTACACACAGCATTTATGTAATCAATTTATTATCCAATTATTGGGCAAAGGAATTCCCAAATGAGTGACAATGCCAAGTAATGTTCGACATAATCGTACAAGAGTTGTACGAACATTAAATCAGACCAATTTTCTCATTCGTTTTGAATTGAACAGAAAAAAGAACTAGATGGAATACTACTAGTACACTGTTGATGCATGTAGCAAATGTACTGTGGTGTACATAAGTATGAGAACAAAAGTTTTGCGAATATTGAGTTAAACGAATTTTTCCATTATGTTTGAATTGTATATGTATGATGATGAATGGGAATTTTGGTGGATCTACTCATACAGATATAAGTAGTAGCGGGCATAAGTATTGTAAGCTGATGGTGTATTTATTTAAACGATTGTATTTATTAAAAGTCGTAATTCAGATATTCCATGTTAAGTCAATGATAAATTTTCGAAGTTCTCCCGATTTTGATGAAAATTTGTCAACATGAGTATTGCAAAATATTTGAAAACTGTGGGATAATATTTTTTGCCGGAAAATGGTTATAAAAGTTATAAGAAAAGTCAGTTATGTGTCATCAGTTTTATCCTTCTCTGTATTTGAATAGTATTTATTGATTTTTTTTGTTGGATAAATATAGATAAAATAGTAATTCGGAAATCTCCTATTAGATAGCACTCAAATACAGCCAAAGGCATGTGCTTGGCGATTTGCACAATTTTAGCTGAATTTCCTTCGCAGGTATCATTTTTCTCGAACAAAAAATTACAAACGCAGAGCCTTTTATATCCTATTTCTCATGTTTCAAGAACCAGCCGGCCATTTTATAACTTTTTGCACCTCTTGCCCAAAAAGTACATATTGTAAAAAATCGCAATAGGTAATAGGTTTTCTCGCTTCTACCTTATTATGTACTTTATTTGGTACCAAGTTTATCCGTTTTCTCCCCGCATCCTTCTTATAGGTACATATTTTGAAATAACCATTTATGTTTCGCGTTTACGTAATTAAAGGGCTGTATACCATTTTTATACCTTTGTCCCGCGCACCCCTTAAAAGTACAAATTTCAAAAAATCTAATTTTACTGCAATTTTACGTGGCCAGGAGAATTTACAGCCCAAAAATCGCGATTCTAGCAGCAATACATTGGTTAGTACCATTTTTATCCCTTTTTGTCCCGCTGACCCCTAATAAGTACAAATTTCGAGAACTCCATTTAGATTGCGCTTCAACGTCGCCAGAGGAATCTGCACACCAAATTTCACGACTTTAGATGCAATGCTTAAGATGGTACTATTTATATCCCTTTTTGTCCCGAACACCCCCTAAAAAGTAAGAAATGTCGAAAAATCCATTTTACTGCGCTTCTAGATGGTCAGAAGCGCAATTTAACGATTTTAGCTGCAATAATTAAGTTGGTACCATTTTAATCCTTTTTTGTCCAGATCGCCCGTTGCAAAAAATGCATTTATATTCTTCTATGCGTTGAGAGGAATTTATGTTCCAAATTTCACGATTCAAGCTGCCATATTTAAGTTGGTACTATTTTTATCCCTTTTTGTCCCGCGCACCCCTTAAAAGTATAAGAATTCACTTATTTTACGTTTCTATGTGATACAGATTCCATACCAAATTTCACGATTCTAGCTGTAATAATTCAGTTGGTACCATTTTTATCCCTTTTTTGTCCTGCTCGCCCCTTAAAAGTACAAATTTCGAAAAATCCATTTATGTTGCAAGTTTACGTTGTCAGAGAAATGTAAATATCGATTTTTAGGAATATAGCTGCGATACTTAAATTGGTATCATTTTTGTACAAATTTGGAAAAAATCACCAAATTTCATGATTCTAGTTACTGCCGTTTAGCCAGGCTGAATGTTCGATCCATTTTTGTCCCACTTCCAGTCCCTAAGAGTACGAATTTCGTAAAACCCTTTCTTACCCCGCGTCTCCGTCATACTTTGGAACTACCCAGAAAATTTCATGACCCCGGCTTCAGTTCCCGGTCAGTCAGTCAGTCAGTAACGCAACTCTTTTCTATATATAAATGGCGATTTTTTAGCTATAATCTTTTCGGCAACACTGCTTTAAACAGCTGACGCACGTTTCGTGTTTTGTTTCACTGTCAAACATCTTCAGTTTGGACTATAATTTAACCATGAATCGTCTTACAAACGAACAACGCTTGCAAATTATTGAATTTTATTATCAAAATGCGTGCTCTGTTAAGAAAGTTCATCGCGCGCTTCCTCCATTTTATAGTCAGTTTAATCTACCCACTGAAGCGGCTATTCGGGCTATTGTGACTAAATTTCACACCAAATTTTTATTGTTGGACATTAAACCACCAACACGCTTACGTAGAGTGCGAACTGAAGAAAATATCGCAGCTGTATCGGCCAGTGTTAATGATGACCATCAATTATCGATTCGTCGCCGTTCGAAGCAATTGGGCCTCTGTTACTCAAAAACGTGGAAATGCCAAAATTGGACTAAGCGGATGGACCATTTGAGGCGCAGTCAAGGTCAATATTAACATGAAATAATCTTCAAACATTAAATTATATGGACCGTTTTATCGATTCATCGATTATGTGTTTTTTTTTTTTTTTTTTGAAAAACTTTTAAAAAATCACCCTTTATAAACTTTTCTCCAATTCCATGAATCTTTGGTAGAAAGTCGTGGAATGTTGATCTTCTCTGGCGCAGACACCGGCAGATATTATTGTTTTAGTTTTGTCTATAGTACCGTTCCCAAACTCCAGATGGGGTTACATACCAAATGTTGACATGGGTTTTTACATACTTTATTTTGGACCATATATATTCTATGAGGTTTAACATAGTACTGTGTAGGCCCAAACGGAGAATGGTAGCTGTTGTATTTTCAAAAACCGTCTCAATGATCTACTTCTCCTATTCATCAGTATAATGCCACCAATTACATGGATGTTTGGCACTTGTAATTGTCTGAACCATTCTCGTGTTCTCCTATCCACAAATGGCATGGTGGTATTCATTTATCTATTTCAAGTCAACATTTCTTCACATGTCTTTATTTTATTTCTCAATATCAATTGGTATATTTTCATATTCAATTTTTCATTTCTCAATATCAAATTGTATATTCTCAATTTTAATTTTCATTTCTGAATTTCAATTTTTATTTTCTCAATTTTAATTTTTATTTCTGAATTTCAATTTTTATTTTCTCAATTTCAATTTGCCTTTCTCCGGCGAAGATGGGTAAAATCGGTTCAGAGTTACATATTTATAACTCCCACACAAATGTCGTTCCCTATTTTTTCTTTTTCTGCTTCAGAAAATACATATTTTAACAGATTGTGATCAGAACACGTTATATTTTTTTAGATTAATACCTTAGTATTTCATTATTTTTGCTATCATCTCAGAAATTATCTGTTCTATTAGTTCATATTTACCAAGTACATAGAAATTTGAAAGTGTAGTACTCGCAAGTAATTTGTCAGTTATTGTAAATATCTGCAGACATGTACAAATGCATATGTGGTTTGGAGTGAGACACATGCTTGAAATGTGTGATGCCTCGAAGCGGATTTGTCATGAAAATCCCAAAATTAGTTCAATCATAATTTCATAATCCTCAATAAAATAATATCCACCTTTACATTATTGACATGTTTCCTTTCCACATCAAGTAATCACATCATTCTTTGAGTGGCAGGGATTCTTTTTTTAAGTGTTTATTATTGATTCTTTTAAGGATTTTGAATTCTCCATATAGAACAGAATATTTAATACTCGCGATTTCCCTTGGAAAAGTCTTGTACAAATTAGGTATGTCAAATATGGTTAAGATATCCATAATAAAACCTGATTTTTATAACTATTTAGTGTGCTAAATATTACGCAGTTACTAGTGAGAAACTATAAAATTATATTTTAAATAAATTATAAAATATTTTTAAGAAAATCGTATATAAATATATATTATAGGGTGGGCCATGTAACATTTAAAACTAGAATCGGCTAATAAAAAGTACTGATTATTTTTTCAAATTTCTGGTTTTATTGGAAAGGTTGAACTTTGTCAATTAATAATGGAACTCAGTATCATTCATGTGACTAACACGACTGGCTCGGCAGTACCTCATCCGATCAACCCAATCGTTCAGTACATGGCCCAATGATGTCGTCAGCCCAAAATCCACACCAAACAGTGACTCGTTGTGGATGCCTTGGCTTCTCAACAGTCACGTGTGGGTTCTCTGAGCGTTGACAATTTTGCTTATTGACATAGCCACCGAGATGAAAGTGAGCTTCATCTGAACACACGAACATGTTTCACGTAAATTTCTTACAGTTTGCATTAAAGACTTACTACTTTGGAAGTAAGTTTTTAATATTTCAGGGAAACTATTACCAATTAATAGTTAATGTCAGAAGTTTTGGTATTAAAATATAAGTATTTTAAACACACAAAATATCGCAGCGTTTAGTTTTCATAATTCGTAATATAATGACATCGATTGGCATTTATTTATATGTCAATATGATTTCTGGTTTTCAAATAAGCATTTTTAACGTCGTTTCCATATTTCATTCTTACTATTTTCGTTCAATCTATGTCAAAACGAACATCTTTTTTACATCAGCATATCCGATTACTTTAAAACTTTGTAGAACAACTCAACCCTTTAACGTACTTTATTTGAGAGGGTGAGACTTATTGTCACATCGATTCTAAACAAACCCTGAAATTTTTAAATGTATATACATATATCGAGATATATTTTTACGAAGATATATTCTAAATGTAGTGGACTGAAACACATATTTTTTGAACGAAGGTAAAGCGGCATTTGCTTCAAACATGATTTTTTTAGAGCATTCTATATATATAATTCTATATATTATAAACTTAGCTTTTGAAATCGTTATTTGGGTTTCGAGAATTAATTGCCTAAATAAATTATTTTTATTAGAATTGGTCATATTCTAGTGATCTGGTTGAGAGAATTGTTGTAGCTATCCATATCCTCTTTCCTTTACATAAAATCCTCTCTCGAAAATGTATAAACTTATGGGTAATTCCACAAGATTTCAGCTCAGACCGTACTTTTCCCTTCCTCGATCTTGAGGAGTTATACAGTGGTCCACAGTTCATGTGCATCGGGTTTTTTGTAAAGAGATGGCTTCATTTACTATATCATAACATTGGTGTCATCTTAAAAGTTGTTCACCACCTCTTTCTCAGTCTCTATGAAAAGAGGAATATTCCTGGTTCAAGAATGTCAAAAATTAAAAATAATTATACACTCCACGAGAGTATTATGTGTTTGTGCATTTGTTTGTAACACCCAACAGGAAGCGAGATAGACCCATTGTTAAGTATACCGATCGACTTAGAATCACTTTTTGAATCGATTTAGCAATGTCTGCCATACCCAAACGAAACTTTGCACAACAAAGTTTTTCGGGATAAGGACGAACGCTATTTAATTTGAAGAAAATCGGTTCAGATTTAGATATAGCCCCGATAAAAATTTCACTCTTTTCACGCTGGCTACCAAATATTTTAACAGATTTGGTTCAAATTTTGTAGAACATCTTATTTTTCCAAAATAAACATCCATGATAAAAATGGGTCAGATCGGTTCAGATTTATATATAGCCACCATACAAATTTCGCTCCCAATTTGACTTTTCCGCTCTAGAAACCATATATTTTAACAGATCATCTTCAAATCTTGCAAAATATCTTATATTTCAATTAGAAACACCCTTGATGAAAATGGGTCAGATCGTTTCAGATTTATATATAGCCCAATACAAACTTCGCATCCGACTTGACTTTTTCCGCACAAGAAACTGTCGATTTGCACCGAATTTCTTCAAATTGAGTATAACATGTTTGGATATAGCCCCGATACAAATATTCTTCTCGATTTAACAAATTGGGTTAGGTCATATTAGCCTATGATTAGGAAACATACAAAAATCATTCCCGTTTTCAATTTTTTATAGAATTGAGTTGTATTCGGATAGAAAGTGGAGTGTATCACATAGTCGGGCCCGCCCGACTTTAGCATTTCCTTACTTGTTTTAATCGTTGAATATCCTGAAAAACATATTTTTAATTTTCTTATTTTTTATATTTTTTATTTTATTTAATTTTATTTATATTAATGCAGAGGCATTACATCACATTATTTCAGAGTGGAGTGACAATTGGTTCTGATATTATATTTGTTTTTCGAAATGATTTTCAATTTCAGCAAGGCACAGTTGTAGTTTTTGCAATACTCATACCTGCGAGTTTGGGAACTATAAATATATAAGAAGAAAAGGAATACTGGCATTGAAATTCTAATAAAAATATTTAAAAAAAATCGCAACTTAATTTTTTGTAGTGGAACAAAATAAAGACCAATTACTAGCCTTTACAAATATTTATAAACAAATAACAGAGCTCATTCCATTCGCTCATTCCATACACTTACACTTTCTGGTTAAAATTTCCATACAGAAATTCGAAAATTGAGATATTTTACTAAAATAATTTCTCAATATAAAACAAATTTTTAAAACGTTGATAAATCGCGAATAGAATTAGCTGATTTATTTATTTATAAATATTTCTACCTTCCACCATGGAGTGCATCCCACAGTATTACCGGCAGATTGGAGGACGTTGGCTTTGCGTAGTCAGCATGTCATCCCTGTTTGCCAAAATAATACTTCAAGTGCATTGGAATAATGTGCTTAAGTACCCTAACTATTAGGGGATATTCAGGGTATTTTCTGTACTTTGAAGAAAAACATTATCGTTCTCGATCTATTTTACTGATTTACAAACACAACCATCCACGCAGTCAGTATTTCATAATTCCAGCTTCAACTTCTTTGGTACAATTTTTATCACTTTTCCCCATGTTGATCCCAAAAGTACGAATTTAGATTTTTTTTCTGTTTCGAGCGTCTGCGCGGCCAGATGAACATACCAAATTTCATGATTCTAGCTGCAGCAGTCAGAGAAATGTCTAAACCGAATTTCATGATTTAAACTTAGCCCGTTTGGGTCGTATCATTATTATCCTTTTTCCCATTTTATACCAAATATCATTTATATTTTGCAACTAAAGAGTGATTTTTTTGAGGTTAGGATTTTCATGCATTAGTATTTGACAGATCACGTGGGATTTCAGACATGGTGTCAAAGAGAAAGATGCTCAGTATGCTTTGACATTTCATCATGAATAGACTTACTAACGAGCAACGCTTGCAAATCATTGAATTTTATTATCAAAATGCGTGCTCTGTTAAGAAAGTTCAGAAAGAAAGAAATTGTGTTCAGCGACGAAGCTCATTTTTGGCTCAATGGGTACGTAAATAGGCAGAATTGTCGATTTTGGAGTGAATATCAGCCAGAAGCATTGCAAGAGCTACCAATGCATCCAGAAAAAGTCACAGTTTGGTGCGGTTTATGGGCTGGTGGCATCATTGGACCGTACTTCTTCAAAGATGATGCGAATCGTAACGTAACTGTGAATGGTGAGCGCTACCGTGAGATGATATCCAACTTTTTTTTTGCCCAAAATGGAAGAACTGAACTTGGTTGACATGTGGTTTCAACAAGATGGCGCTACATGCCACACAGCTCGCGATTCTATGGCCATTTTGAGGGAAAACTTCGGAGAACAATTCATCTCAAGAAATGGACCGGTAAGTTGGCCACCAAGATCATGCGATTTGACGCCTTTAGACTATTTTTTGTTGGGCTACGTCAAGTCTAAAGTCTACAGAAATAAGCCAGCAACTATTCCAGCTTTGGAAGACAACATTTCCGAAGAAATTCGGGCTATTCCGGCCGAAATGCTCGAAAAAGTTGCCCAAAATTGGACTTTCCGAATGGACCACCTAAGACGCAGCCGCGGTCAACATTTAAATGAAATTATCTTCAAAAAGTAAATGTCATGGACCAATCTAACGTTTCAAATAAAGAACCGATGAGATTTTGCAAATTTTATGCGTTTTTTTTAAAAAAAAAGTTATCAAGCTCTTAAAAAATCACCCTTTAGAAGTATGTACAAACCAAATTTCATATTTCTAGCTGTTGTGGTTGGATTTGTACCATTTGTATCCCTTTTACTTAGCCCCATTTCACCACCTAGTAGTGTGCAATATGCAATCAAATTATGGTTTGCGTCCACGCTATATGTATAAACCAAATTTGAATGTGTGGCGGGAATTAACAAAAATTTGCCTAAATACTCTAAATATTAGGGTGTATTTTCATTTCTTGTTGGGGAAATGGCGGATATGACTAAATTGTATAAGAATTTAAGAGAATATATATGCTTTATGGAGACCCCATAAAGTAGAATATTTCAAGGTGCTACAGGCGCAATGACAAAAGGAATATATATATATAAAGGAATATCCTAAGATGGAGGATGTAAAAACAAAAATTCCATTAAATATTTCTAAATATACCATATGTATCAACGAAACCTATCTTTGGATCAAATTTAGTGACGACTTTTTTATTACATAAATAATGCACGTGTACAGTTCTTGCTGGTAGTAACTCCTTCCTATTTTATTGGGCCGAATTTCTAGCCCATCCTTAAAGTGAATCTGAAGGACAACCGGTAACAGAAGGCCATACGGACACCCATTCATTTGCGATAGCAATTCATCAATTATGGTCTCACTTGCTGCGGTTTTCTATGTAATGAGATCATGTGTCGTCCTCCCCGTACACTAACACTCTAAACCACAGTGTGAAACTACTACTTCTTCTTACATAAATTAATATTCCACAAGACACTTGCTGACTGAATGGAATATGACAAACTCAATTTTACAAGGATTCCTGTGTCCAGCAGCTAACCACATCCGAAGGATGGAATTAATGATCCCACAGGGATATTTGGATGTAGGTTATCAAACAGTTGCCCTCATCCTTACACACCACCAATGATCTCATTAGTGTCCACATTGACGCTGGACTTGAGTGGTCGGTCTGCTAGCCCGCAAATCTAATTGATAAGAACTTTTGGGGGTGAAATGAGCCCGTTTTCTGGCTGGAAGGCCTGGCGTCCAGGGAATGTAACAACGCCACGCAACGCTTTGAATTGTTTGACATGCAAGCATTTTTTATTCTCGTTCGCTCGGTCGCACTCGCTCTCCCGTTTTATTTAATAGGTGGAATTTTATTTAAAATTATTGCCAATTTCGTCACGTTTCATGGCAACCGCTTTTTTACGTTTTGATGCTTCCCTGGTGTACAGCTGTCAAAAAATATGTTCCCAGCATTTGTTTCGTCGTCTCCGCTTAACATTTTTCATCGTATTGCAATCATAATAATTTTTTGGCCACACTACGTGCGTGAATGTCAGTCAGTCCGCCAGCCAGCCAGTCAGCGTAGTATTACAAACGACGGCAACTTTGGGCAACTACATAAATATAAAGTAAGCCATTCGATAAAGTCGTTGCCTTGCACAGCGACAGCGACACACATACATACGCACATAATTTTCAGGGCAATGTGTTCTGTTTCTGTTTCCGTTTCCGGTTTTATTTTCGTCGCCCTTTTCAAAGAGACTTACACACACACATATACATACGTATGTATGCACGTTGAAAGGAAACCCAATACAAAATTGTATAAATTAGAGTAAATAATTGCCATAGAATTTGAAAAGATTTATGTTATTTTTGTTCGTTCCTCTAGCTTTCGTTTAAATATGCAAATGTTGTCATAAATTGGTTTCAATCCTAATGTCCTGTCTTTATTCTTAAACAATTGTCACAGCACACCCAGCCACAAATCGCTCTAGAATTTATACTCGTTCAAATACCCGAGAAATACCCAAAGCCAGTACGAAGGTCATTAAAATGTGTTTACGACCTTCGTTAACTCATCCATTGGCAGTAAACGTTGAAATCCCTGGCAAAAAATGGTGAAAAAAATGTTGCAAAACAATTTCCAAGATTCAAGCCGCAGAAAAAAGCGCTGTTCGTTGGCGTGAAACGATGGGAACATGTTGTTGACACCATTATTTTCGCGTCAATTTAAATGTACAACACACATTTTATGCTGTGAAAGTTGACACCTCAAATGAAAGCGTAAAAAATGTTGAATTAAATTATAAAGCAATTATTTATATGCTAAATTTATATTTATGTATATTTCGGATTACCTTTTGCAGCTCAAATAAATACGCATTGTAATCGCAAACGGATGGGGAATAACAATTTCGTTATTCGATTTCCATAAATTATGGAAAGGATCCCACATGAGTATGAGTATTCTAAAATATACTTTTCTCCAGAATTAAACATAATTTAAAAATGTAAAATGTCAAGGTCACAAGATCAAAGGTCAAAGGATTAAGGGGTTCAAATGGATTAGAGGGATCAAAGGGGTCAGATGGATAAAATGATCAATGATCAAAGATTAAAGATCAAAGATCAAAGATCAAAGATCAAAGATCAAAGATCAAAGATCAAAGATCAAAGATCAAAGATCAAAGATCAAAGATCAAAGATCAAAGATCAAAGATCAAAGATCAAAGATCAAAGATCAAAGATCAAAGATCAAAGATCAAAGATCAAAGATCAAAGATCAAAGATCAAAGATCAAAGATCAAAGATCAAAGATCAAAGATCAAAGATCAAAGATCAAAGATCAAAGATCAAAGATCAAAGATCAAAGATCAAAGATCAAAGATCAAAGATCAAAGATCAAAGATCAAACATCAAAGATCAAAGATCAAAGATCAAAGATCAAAGATCAAAGATCAAAGATCAAAGATCAAAGATCAAAGATCAAAGATCAAAGATCAAAGATCAAAGATCAAAGATCAAAGATCAAAGATCAAAGATCAAAGATCAAAGATCAAAGATCAAAGATCAAAGATCAAAGATCAAAGATCAAAGATCAAAGATCAAAGATCAAAGATCAAAGATCAAAGATCAAAGATCAAAGATCAAAGATCAAAGATCAAAGATCAAAGATCAAAGATCAAAGATCAAAGATCAAAGATCAAAGATCAAAGATCAAAGATCAAAGATCAAAGATCAAAGATCAAAGATCAAAGATCAAAGATCAAAGATCAAAGATCAAAGATCAAAGATCAAAGATCAAAGATCAAGATCAAAGATCAAAGATCAAAGATCAAAGATCAAAGATCAAAGATCAAAGATCAAAGATCAAAGATCAAAGATCAAAGATCAAAGATCAAAGATCAAAGATCAAAGATCAAAGATCAAAGATCAAAGATCAAAGATCAAAGATCAAAGATCAAAGATCAAAGATCAAAGATCAAAGATCAAAGATCAAAGATCAAAGATCAAAGATCAAAGATCAAAGATCAAAGATCAAAGATCAAAGATCAAAGATCAAAGATCAAAGATCAAAGATCAAAGATCAAAGATCAAAGATCAAAGATCAAAGATCAAAGATCAAAGATCAAAGATCAAAGATCAAAGATCAAAGATCAAAGATCAAAGATCAAAGATCAAAGATCAAAGATCAAAGATCAAAGATCAAAGATCAAAGATCAAAGATCAAAGATCAAAGATCAAAGATCAAAGATCAAAGATCAAAGATCAAAGATCAAAGACCAAAGATCAAAGATCAAAGATCAAAGATCAAAGATCAAAGATCAAAGATCAAAGATCAAAGATCAAAGATCAAAGATCAAAGATCAAAGATCAAAGATCAAAGATCAAAGATCAAAGATCAAAGATCAAAGATCAAAGATCAAAGATCAAAGATCAAAGATCAAAGATCAAAGATCAAAGATCAAAGATCAAAGATCAAAGATCAAAGATCAAAGATCAAAGATCAAAGATCAAAGATCAAAGATCAAAGATCAAAGATCAAAGATCAAAGATCAAAGATCAAAGATCAAAGATCAAAGATCAAAGATCAAAGATCAAAGATCAAAGATCAAAGATCAAAGATCAAAGATCAAAGATCAAAGATCAAAGATCAAAGATCAAAGATCAAAGATCAAAGATCAAAGATCAAAGATCAAAGATCAAAGATCAAAGATCAAAGATCAAAGATCAAAGATCAAAGATCAAAGATCAAAGATCAAAGATCAAAGATCAAAGATCAAAGATCAAAGATCAAAGATCAAAGATCAAAGATCAAAGATCAAAGATCAAAGATCAAAGATCAAAGATCAAAGATCAAAGATCAAAGATCAAAGATCAAAGATCAAAGATCAAAGATCAAAGATCAAAGATCAAAGATCAAAGATCAAAGATCAAAGATCAAAGATCAAAGATCAAAGATCAAAGATCAAAGATCAAAGATCAAAGATCAAAGATCAAAGATCAAAGATCAAAGATCAAAGATCAAAGATCAAAGATCAAAGATCAAAGATCAAAGATCAAAGATCAAAGATCAAAGATCAAAGATCAAAGATCAAAGATCAAAGATCAAAGATCAAAGATCAAAGATCAAAGATCAAAGATCAAAGATCAAAGATCAAAGATCAAAGATCAAAGATCAAAGATCAAAGATCAAAGATCAAAGATCAAAGATCAAAGATCAAAGATCAAAGATCAAAGATCAAAGATCAAAGATCAAAGATCAAAGATCAAAGATCAAAGATCAAAGATCAAAGATCAAAGATCAAAGATCAAAGATCAAAGATCAAAGATCAAAGATCAAAGATCAAAGATCAAAGATCAAAGATCAAAGATCAAAGATCAAAGATCAAAGATCAAAGATCAAAGATCAAAGATCAAAGATCAAAGATCAAAGATCAAAGATCAAAGATCAAAGATCAAAGATCAAAGATCAAAGATCAAAGATCAAAGATCAAAGATCAAAGATCAAAGATCAAAGATCAAAGATCAAAGATCAAAGATCAAAGATCAAAGATCAAAGATCAAAGATCAAAGATCAAAGATCAAAGATCAAAGATCAAAGATCAAAGATCAAAGATCGAGGATCGAGGGGGCGATGATCAAAGGGATCAGAGGTCGAGGTCCAGGTCCAGGTCAATTATCAAAGGTCAAGGGATCAAATGGATTAGAGGGATCAAATGTCAGAGATCAAAGTCAAAAGTTAAGTCAATGATCGAAGGGATCAAAGGCATTAAATTTCACAGGTCAAGGTCAGTGTCAAGGAAGGTCACAGGGATCAAGGGGATCAAAGGGATCAGAGGTATCCGTGTGATCATATGTCAGAGGTCAATGCCGAGGCCAAGGTCAAATTTCAAAGTGATCAAATGTCAGTGGTCAATGGTCAGAGGTATCAAATGGATTATAATCGATCGGAAGGATCAAATGTCAGACGTCAAGGTCAATCGGATCAAGGGCATTAGAGCGATCAAACATTAAATACCAATGGTGAAAGGGTCAATGTGATCAGAGGATAAATGGATCAAAGGTCAAATGTCAAGGGTCAAATGGATCAAAGGTCAGATGTCAAAGGCCAAAGGTCAACAATATTTTTTAAATAACTGCGTCTATATCAAAAGTCAAAATTTTTATGTCGAAGGTCAGATGGATCAAACGTCGGAGGTAAAAGGTCAAAGGGGATAGAGGTACAAAAGGTCAAAGGGATCAAAGATTAGAGGTCAGAGGTCAAAGTTCACAGGTCAATGGTCAGGGGTCAAAGGTATCAAAGAGATTAAGGGTGTCAAAGGGATCATATATTATATATTAGAGGATAAAGGGGGTCAAGAGGTGAAAAGGATCAAACGCCAGAGGTCAAAGGTGACAATGTTAATGCGCTTAAAGAATCATAAAATTTAGTGACTAAACATTGATGGATTTAATTCAAATAATCTTCTAGACCGCCTGACCTGATGTTGCAGAACAAATCGTTTCAGTAGTTTTCGATCTTTGTCCTCTACCAAAACTAGCATTCCTTTTATATAGATATATATTAGCAGGTCATTCTTCAACTTCTCCCTTCCTTGACATATCCACATTATCCACAACATACACTTGTACTTCACTTTGGTTGTTATTGATTATTTTCGCCAGAGGTTAAGTGAAAAGGAACACAAAGTTTTTGTTGTTCCATTAAATGCCCCACATCCATCGGAAATGAGTGGAAATTAACGAATTGCAATTGATTTTCTTTTCCAGAGCAGATTACATTTAACGTTTTCATTAAAATCACATTTTTGGCCATTTATTAAAGCCAATGTGCTAATGTGTAGTCCGCCGCTGCACAGTGTTACATTTTGGCAGATCTAGGGGGGGCATTGAGTATGTTATCAATCAAAGGTTACCAATCAAACGGCGAAATGCCCAAAACAAAAGGATTTTTAAAAATGTGTACTTTTAAGGGGAAACATTTTGGAAAAAGGGATAAAAATGGCACCAATAAAACGACAGAATCAGTTGTCATGAATCACAAAGGGATTTTTCGAAAATTTTACTTTTAAGGCGGAGCTGGATAAAGAGGGACAAAAATGGTATCAACCGAAGTGTTGTAGCTGAACTACTGTGTTTACACTACTGCCTCTGCAAATGTGGACAAGCAACACAAATGGATTTTTGGACATTTGTATTTTCAAAGGGAAAGCCTTACAAAAAGGTGCTGTAGCTGGAATCGTTAAAGGCGACCAATAAAGGGTTTTTTGAAAATTTGGTGGGAAGTCACCACAAAGCGACTGCATCTGGAACATTTAAATGCAGTCTTCCGACTGCTTAGATACATGAATCCGTCCTTTAACAGCCACCGTACTTATTAAACTTCACTGAAATGGTAATGAAACAACCAAAAATCCAAGAGCTTCCAATTGACACACTTTTCCCCGTTAACAGAGTGTATTGAGTGCAAGAAATGTGGCACTGTGTACCAATGATTCTGCTCTTTTCCTGGCAAATATTGGCATTAAGTCTTGGCTTAAAACGACAATAAGCAGACAATCAGTGTCTTAATTACTTACGATTTTCGCTCTACATATGTATGTATGTACACTTGTATGTGAGACCAATTGTATGGGGATGTGGATGCGGATGTGGCTGTCAGTCTGATATCGAAAAGTGTGAATGTTGACAGAAGCCACCTAAGTGCTGCACATGCTGTAATCGTATTTACGTACGTAAGTGTGTCCACACATACACACACGCACACATACAGCGGACAACGAAATTACCATTAAGGTTCCACTTAAATCGGCGCGGTTGATACCTGCGGATAGTCAGTAACTGTAACTGTATCTGCTCTGTTAGCCGCTTTGTCAATGTTGTACTTTAAAGCTTCCACCATAAGATAAGGGGCTATACTAAGTTTGTCATTCTGTTTGTAATACAGTGGCACTAAGGCTTATGCCTTAGTGTTCGGCCGGGCCGAATCTTATTACCCTCAACCACGGAGTGCATTCCACAGTATTACCGGCAGATTTCTGGTTGTCTACTTTACATATATATATATATATATATATATATATATATATATATATATATATATTTGCTTACTATTTTATTAGGAATACCTTTGCACATTGTTTTAAATAAACAGGTGCATTACCAGTCTTCATTAGGTAATTTCCCTCAGGGTCGATTTTCCCCATTTTCAATTTTTTCATTCCATCTACAGCCCAAATTTTCGTATCATTTTGATAGGAAAAGTACTAATATTGATGATCCAAAATGTTTCGCGTTCACAATAGAATATACACAACTAATTTTAGCTTCAGTTGTTTGCTTGATACCATTATTTCCTATTTTGATCCTAAAAATACGGATTTGAAAAAACTCCTCTTATTTTCTGCGTCTACGCAGTCAGATTCATTTATATCCTGGAGACACGCATATCGAAATGTCTCTTTATTGTTCGCCTCTATGCAGTCAGAGCAATGTCCACAGCTAATTTCACTATTTTAACTGCAGCCATTTGGTTGGTACCATTTTTATCCCTCTTTTTCAATTGTATCCTTTAAAAGAAAAACACTTCTATTTTACGTGTCTACGCGATTAAAGGGATGTACACACCAAATTTCACGATTCTAGCTGTTTTCGTACCATTTGGACCTTTTTTATTCCGTTTTTGTCCCAAAAGTACTAATTTAGAAAAATCCTTTTATTTAATTTGTTTACGCAATTTGAGGGAAGTACACACCGACTTTCATGGTACTAGCTGTTGCCGTATCAGTGGTAACATTTTTATCCCATTTCGCCCCCTAAAACTTTTATTTCAAGCTACAATTTCTAGTGCATATAAAGCAGAAATTCTTAAAAAGAGCTAAAATATTTTTATTTTCAGTTTTTGTGAGGGAATTTTTTTCCCTTTGGTCCGATTTCGCCCACTTTCATTGAGGTGACACTGGCTACAAGCACTTACCTTTTCTCTGATTTCTTGTAGACCTTTATGACAAGGCGGTAGACCTAAAATGGCAAAATGAAGGCATAAAACAGTTATTCACCATAAGAATTCAACTGGAGAGCATCTCTAAGACAAATAAAAGAGTTTTGAAGCAGCCAGCTTATATTTTATTTATATTTTTAACTAAATTTTTATTTTCTAAACTACTGCATTATCATTATTCATAATTTCACTGAATTCATTTAATTTAATATTTAAACTATCTTAAAAAATACAACTCTGTGTCCCTTTTGGATTATTTGAATTTTAACGCTTTTCTAAATTGCATAATAATACAACTCTGTATCGATATGTCAATACTTTTTATGTTAGTACTTTTTTGTACGACTACATACAAGTAATAAAGTATATTTTTTAAAACCTTACGTTGTGTAGTTTTTTATGAGGAAATACAGCCTGAGAAACAAGGCTGATTCAGTTTAGAATTTATGCAAATCTATTAATATTTCATCTATATCATTGCAAATTTTATTCTCGATCTAAGTTTTAAAAAATCTCCAATTTTGGAACATAACTTCCCCACTAGGGTAATTTAGGTATCTTTGTAAAAACAAATACAAACAGTTGGAGATATTTTTGGAGATATTTTTCCTGCATAATTTCAAAAATTTATTATGATATGAATTTTACCCAGTGTTCAATATGAATATTTTCCTAAAGCCCATGTGACCATCTGAACTTTCGAAAATGGGCGAACTTTTTCATAAAAATATATTTTTCTGTTTCACAATTATAACATGTAAATTAAGCCAACAAGAAATAGATAACTGCAATAATTCGCTGAGTCGTATGACCAGTTCTCGTAACATATAATTTATTTACGTAATTAATTTTTGAAACCTAAAGGACAAATTTTAAAAAGTAAATATTTAAATTCTATATAGGGCATATCAGCTATATATTTGTATACCCTCCACCACCAGGATGGGGGTATACTAACTTTGTCATTCCGTTTGTAACACCTTGAAATATCGACCTGAGAACATATAAAGTATTTATATTCTTGATCATCATAAAATTCTAAGACGATTTAGCCATGTCCGTCCGTCTGTTGAAAGCACCTAGCATCTAAACAAAAGGAGCTATGACGTCAAAATTTTCCATAAATGCGTCTTATGCTCGTAGATCGGTTGGGATTGAAACTGGGCGTAATCGGCCAAAAGGAAATTTTTTTCCCTCACAAGGACTGAAAAAACGCATAATAACCCCTAATATTTTAGAGTAATTAAGCACATTTTTTCAATATGTCTGCTTTTACTTACTTGATATTGGGTATGCGCACTCCCCCTATAACAAAAACATGCACCATAAAGTGATTTTCATTCGTATTGTATTCGGAGGTGAAATGGGAAAAAAGGGATAAAATGGTACATATCAAATGACAACATCTAGAAACAGGAAATTCGGTGTGTACATTCCTCTAATTGAGTATATACATAATATAAAAGTACTTTTGCCAAATTCGTACCTTTTAAGGGTAAAATGGGAATAGAGGGATAAAAATGGTACCAACCAGACGGCTGCACCTAGAATAATGAAATTCGGTGTATACATTCCACGTAAATTAAACGGATTTATCGAAATTCGTACTTTTTGGGGTTCAAATGGAAAAAGGGGATAAAAATAGTACCAACCAAATGACCACAGCTAGAGTCATAAAATTCGGAGTGTACATTCCTCTGATTCCGTAGACACGAAAAATAAATGGTTTCAATGGATACAATGTGTACAGAGGGATAAAAATAGTACCAACTAAACGACTACAGCTAGAATGATGAAATTCGTTGTGTACATACCTCTAATTACGTAGACACGTATAATAAAGAGATTTTAGGAAGTCCTACTCTTAAGGGGGTAAAATAGGGAAAAGGGGGATAAAAATGGTACCAACCAAATAGCCGCAGCTAGAATCATGGAATTCGGTGTATACATTCCTCTGACTGCATAGACACACAAAATAAAAAGATTTTTCCAAATTCGTACTTTTTAATTTTACGGCAAAAATTGGTTAAATCATAAAGTTAGGTTATCTTGCACTGTGTACGTGAGAGATAATGGATTTTCAAAATTTGTACTTTTGTAATTAAAATAGAATGGAAATACAACCAACTGTAGGATCCGATATAAGAATATTTATTTTTTAAATTGACTTGAAGTAGTATTTCTATATGGAAACGTATAGGTAGCCTTGCCTTATAAGCGCTGTTTGAAATAATAAAAATATTTTATTTTTTTATAAAACTAGCTGAACCCCCGCCCGCTTCGGCAAGCAGAAAAACAAACAAAAACAATAAAAATCATATTGTTTTTTCTTGTGATCGGTATTATATGTACCACTCATAATCAATATACTTCCCTGAGATACTAAAGATATGGATATGTTCCATGTAGAATATTGAAGAACAGAACTTTAGTTACGGCGAATAAAGGAAGAATTGTGAAAAATCAAATTGATTTTAGGTCGAGTGCTATTCTCCTCTTTTCCATCACCAAAACAAAAACGTAAGAAGAACTTACTTAATCGAATAGCTGGAATTCGAATGTCCTACTTTCCAAACACATAGAAAGTCAATCAAATGGTTCACTAATCAAACAACACAAAAACTAAAAAATAATATAACTTCCGTTTTCTTGACTTAAGTCGGCTTTTGACGAATGAATATTTATTGTATTGTAACTTTTCTTTGCTATTGTGCTAGGAAAACGTGTAATTTTACAAAAGTCAAATCAAAAATTCCCCATCTTTCAAATTCCGCCCATTTGTATATTGTCTCAGCAGGTTACAACTAAATTAACTCACACAACAATATAGGAATTTCGGTGTCGAATATACTCAAAAACAGGTTTTAATTTCGAATGGGAAGGGTCACGGCCAATTTCCGCCCATCTCGGTGTCGAATATATTCTAAAACCGGTTTTAATTGCATATGGGAAGGGTCACGCCCACTTTCCGCCCATATTTGCACAACTATTTACACTGGATCTATTCAGACAAATTTTCAGCATTCTAGGTGTTACAGAACTGACAATATTCAATAATAGGTTTTACCTTCGAATGTGAGGTACCACTCCCACTATCCCAGTACCGCCCATTTTTGGTACAACTACGTAGGTTTATGTTAGATGCACTCACACAAAAATTCAGTATTGTAGCTGTTAAAAAACTGAATATATTCAATAATAGGTTTTAGCTTCGCATGGGAGTTACCACGCCCACTTTTCCAATACCGAAAAATTTTGACACAACTACCCATATTGATGTTAGATGCACTTGCACAAAATTTCAGCACTTTGGATGTTATAGATCTGGCAATATTCAATAATAGGTTTTAACTTCGTATGGGAAGTGCCACGCCCACTTTTCCAATACCGCTCATTTTTGGCACAACTACGCACTTTGATGCTAGATGCACTTACACAAAATTTCAGCACTCTAGGCGTCATAGAACTGACAATATTCAATAATAGGTTTTAACTTGGTATGGGAGGTGCCACGCCCACTTTTCCAATACCGCCCATTTTTGGGACAACTATGTACATTGATGCTAGATGCACTTACACAAAAATACAGCACTCTAGGTGTCATAGAAGTGACACTATTCAATAATAGGTTTTAACTTCATGTGGTTTTAACATTTTCAATACCGCCCATTTTTGGCACAACTACGCATATTGATGCTAGATGCACTTACACAAAATTTCAGCACTCTAGGTGTCATAGAACTAACAATATTCAATAATAGGTTTTAACTTCGTATGGGAGGGGCAAGGCCTGTTTTCCAATACCGCCCATTTTTAACAAAACTGTGCAGACCAACATTTAGTGAACTTTCACAAAAATTTAAGACTCTAGTCAGTAGTCCGAATATGATAATTTATAAAAAACGAATAAATCTCCAATTTTTGTGGGAGGTGCCACGCCCACTGAAAATATCAAAAATTTATATAGCCTATTTTCACCACAGGTTCAGCATGAACATGCTGTGAAAATTTCAGGAAGAGTTTAGTCTGCTATAAAGAACAAACAAACAAACCCACAAACTTACAAACACAGATTCGTTTATATGTATATAGATTATTTGTTTTGGTTTGGCTATATTAAAAAAAATATATTTTCCTGCAATATTACTGCTAAAATCGACAGCCTCTGTGGAATGCAATCCATGGTGGAGAGTATACAAAGCTCGGCTTGGCCGAACTTAATGCCGTTTTTACTTGTCATACCCTAAACCACACCGATATTTCAAGGTGTTACAAACGAAATTATACCCATTCCATGGTGGAGGGTATAAAGAATGAAAAACCTATCTATTAAACCTGACGGATATAATAGAATTTGACGTGGATAAGATATTTAGGAAAAACATATTTTCTATTTTTATTGTATTGCGACTGTCATACTCACTCATCACCATACTCACTTGTGTATGTATATATAAAGGGTGATTTTTTAAGAGCTTGATAACTTTTTTTAAAAAAAAAAAAACGCATAAAATTTGCAAAATCTCATCGGTTCTTTATTTGAAACGTTAGATTGGTCCATGACATTTACTTTTTGAAGATAATTTCATTTAAATGTTGACCGCGGCTGCGTCTTAGGTGGTCCATCCGCTTAGTCCAATTTTGGCATTTCCACGTTTTTGAGTAACAGAGACCCAATTGGTGCGAACGGCGACGAATCGAAAATTGGTGGTCATCATTAACACTGGCCGATACAGCTGCGATATTTTCTTCAGTTCGCACTCTACGTAAGCGTGTTGGTGGTTTAATGTCCAACAATGTAAATTTGGTGCGAAATTTAGTCACAATAGCCCGAATAGCCGCTTCAGTGGGTCGATTAAACTGACCATAAAATGGAAGCGCGCAATGAACTTTCTTAACAGAGCACGCATTTTGATAATAAAATTCAATAATTTGCAAGCGTTGTTCGTTTGTAAGACGATTCATGATGAAATGTCAAAGCATACTGAGCATCTTTCTCTTTGACACCATGTCTGAAATCCCACGTGATCTGTCAAATACTAATGCATGAAAATCCTAACCTCAAAAAAATCACTCTTTATATACATATGTGTGCCTGCATTTATATTACTAAAAGTACCCTGTCAACTTGGTATTTGTGTGTGCATGTGTGTGTGTGGGTGCAAATGAAAGAGATTAATGTAATCAATAAAACACTAATAAACTTTTTGTTGTTGTTTGGTAAAATTGATTTTGTTTTTATTTCATTAAAAGCAAACATCACATACATGGACACACGCACACACACACATACACACCGTCATAGATTGAAAGATGCAGAAATTACACTTGTAATTACTTTCCGAACTTTGAATTGTTGCGTGTGTGTGTACGTACGCACGTTAGTATGTATGTGTGTCAGACCAAAATCACCCAGAGGCCTGCTGCGGAATGGAATGCATGAATTGTACTCTGGTCAGCAGCAGCAGCATCCACTCGGACACTTTGACGTTTTGCACTGACGAGCTCAAGTGCTAAAGCACCCACACTTACGAACTCGTGGACGTGGACGTGAGGCGTTTGTTGAGATGTTGACCGTCTCCGAGAGATATGGCTACACGTTGGTCAAATCAACGATGGCATCTTTAATTTGAAGACATCACTGTTATCACCATTAAACAGCAACAGCTGCTGTCCAGCGGAGAGTTGATGCAATGTACAAATACGCAAGCACTCTCACACCCACACGCGCGCTGACAAGAGTTTACTTAAAATCCAATATATATCTTATATATGGGTCATTTTGCATGAAATAGGAGTGAAGTGATAATAATCATTTTTTTTAATGAAAAAAAATTAAGAAATTCTTGATTTAAGTATTTTATATGAATAATGTTGGATTTTATATACGGCGAAAGTGGACCACATTGATCTATGCTTTATATATGAGGGCTATGTAAAAATATAAATGACCCTCCAGTGGAAGTGAATCACGTGTTTTAATTTAGACTGAAATGCCCCAGCGATTTGCACAGATTATTGATCTAGAATCGAGTCTGACTAGTCAAGTTTGCAACGTTATATTTCACTTATGTCACTCATACGCCCCCTGGGCACCCTACGCGAGACTCTAGACAAATAGTCAGAATTGAAGGAGTCATAATATTGGACATTGTAATCACAAGTGAACTGACACGTACATTATATTCAAAATTAAAAAATGTTTAAAGAAAGGGCTGAGAATTTTATGACCTCTTCAATTTAGAAAATTCATTCGTCTAGACTCTAGAGATGAAAATATTTTACAGAAACAGGGGGAAAATATTCTAAATTGTGAATGCAATAAAACATTAAAAATGTTAATTTTAATTAAATAAATTCATTAAAAAAACACTGAAATGGTAGGGTATTCATATTAGATTTCTCTTGAAAGGTTCCAGGTGTCAATTTTATTTTATTTTTAGATCATTTCTTAATGGTTTCATATGTAAACAAAATTCGTCTTTGAGAAGATTTTATTTCGTAGATTTTTCTGGGAAAACGAGAAATTTAGAGTTAAACGATATAGCACGAGGGTTACGTATTGACACTATGTCAGCCATAGTATCAAATGGTCATTATTATTGTCAGTAATTTAAATATATGCATTTGAAATATATCTACAATTTCCCATTTATATAGTAAAGAGTGATTTTTTTGAGGTTAGGATTTTCATGCATTAGTATTTGACAGATCACGTGGGATTTCAGACATGGTGTCAAAGAGAAAGATGCTCAGTATGCTTCGACATTTCATCATGAATCGTCTTACAAACGAACAACGCTTGCAAATTATTGAATTTTATTATCAAAATGCGTGCTCTGTTAAGAAAGTTCATTGCGCGCTTCCATTTTATGGTCAGTTTAATCGACCCACTGAAGCGGCTATTCGGGCTATTGTGACTAAATTTCGCACCAAATTTACATTGTTGGACATTAAACCACCAACACGCTTACGTAGAGTGCGAACTGAAGAAAATATCGCAGCTGTATCGGCCAGTGTTAATGATGACCACCAATTTTCGATTCGTCGCCGTTCGCACCAATTGGGTCTCTGTTACTCAAAAACGTGGAAATGCCAAAATTGGACTAAGCGGATGGACCACCTAAGACGCAGCCGCGGTCAACATTTAAATGAAATTATCTTCAAAAAGTAAATGTCATGGACCAATCTAACGTTTCAAATAAAGAACCGATGAGATTTTGCAAATTTTATGCGTTTTTTTTTTAAAAAAAGTTATCAAGCTCTTAAAAAATCACCCTTTAAAACTAAATTAGTGCTCAAAATAAACAAAAAATATTTTCCCGTATTCCCGGGAAATTTAAAAATTTTTCCCGGGAATTCCCGTCCAATTTTTTTCAGAAATTTCCGTCCAATTTTTTTCGGGATTTCCCGGACCCCACACCCTACGTACAACCCAAAAACTTTGGCTGACTTGGAAGTAAGCCCGAGTCATCTGTAGGGAGTTTTGGGTTTGGTGGGCAGTCGTTGAGAAGATGGGCTACTTGTATCCGCAAAAAAGTGTAGAGAATGGCCTGCTTTAGCAAAAGTGAAGCCATAAGGACAATAACTAAGTAGGCACTACAAGTTATGATTCAAGTAATGTCGATAGATATAAAGGGTGATTTCTTAGCTATTATCTTTTTGGCAACACTGGTTTAAACAGCTGACGCACGTTTCGTGTTTTGTTTCACTGTCAAACATCTTCAGTTTGGTCTATAATTTAACCATGAATCGTCTTACAAACGAACAACGCTTGCAAATTATTGAATTTTATTATCAAAATGCGTGGTCTGTTAAGAAAGTTCATCGCGCGCTTCTTCCATTTTGTTGTCAGTTTAATCGACCCATTGAAGCGGCTATTGCGGCTATTGTGACTAAATTTCGCACCAAATTTACATTGTTGGACATTAAACCACCAACACGCTTACGTAGAGTGCGAACTGAAGAAAATTTCGCAGCTGTATCGGCCAGTGTTAACGATGACCATCAATTATCGATTCGTCGCCGTTCGCAGCAATTGGGACTCTGTTACTAAAAAACGTGGAAATGGCAAAATTGGACTAAGCGGATGGACCATTTGAGGTGCAGTCAAGGTCAACATTTGCATGAAATAATCTTCAAACATTAAATTATATGGACCGTACTATCGATTCAAATAAAGATTTCATGTATTTTTCTGAATTTTATGTGTTTTTTTGAAAAACTTTCCTATAGCTTTTAAAAAATCACCCTTTATAATATACAAATTCGTCAGGACTATATCCAAGTTCAATTCAAAAGGTTTACAGGCCGAACAAGTGCAAACAATTAAAAAAAAACATATATTTTGAGATTCTGTCAAATAACTTCTTTGCAAAAGATAAATTCGTCAGTTCCTCCTCATCTATCCCAACTTTTGTTAAGGATGAACAGATATCCACTCACTCGGTTAACAAAGTTAACCGTTTGGTTGAAAAGAATGTAAATAATTTATCCTTGAGGACCACTAATTCAAAAAATGTTACGGTCTTTGCAGGGTAATTTTTGCCTGCACGAAATTGCACCCTTGGCAGATAGGATACATTTAGTGAAATAAGTCAGATTTTTTAGTTCCAAAACGCAATTTAGTCAAGTATATACGCAGATAAAAATGTGAGTAAATTTCCTTCTTCCTCATGCTAAATTTTATAACAATCGGAATTCATTTGCGGGAAAAACCAAAATAATAATGCTAAATCAAGGCATAGTATCGGCGAATGAACTCCAATTGTTATAAAATTTAACATGAGCATAAATTTCGGGTGGGCAAAAGTTACGCTGGAACAACGGGGAACCCTTCAACCTTTTCAAATATGTATACATTTCGTTAGAGGCTTTTGAAGGAAAAAGTTGTGTTGGTCCAAATCAGACTTTTGTTCAAAAAGTAATTTTTACAATATTCATTACAACCAAATTATATTTCGCACAAACATAGTTTCGTGTCATAATAAAGCTAAGAAACCACAATGGCCGACTATATGATACCCTCATTCATTATCATTATACCCTACGGTGACGGATATAAAAAGGTCATTACATTGGAACCGCGTGATATACGATGCAGCTATTAGAGGAGAATATACTACAAATTCCATATTTCTATCTGTATTTGTAAGAAAATGTGAACACAAACTTTGAATGGAAGCTATATACAAATCTGAACTGATGTGGCCCATGTTTAGCAAAGGTTTTCTAGTTGAAATATTAGATGATTTCCAAAATTTTATGGAGTGGTAAATATGTGGTTTCTAGAGCGGAAAGAGCCAAATTGGGAGCTATATATAATCTTAACCGATTTGGCCCACTTTCGTAATTTCTATTTGAAACATTAGCTGATGTGCCGTTAGAAGAAAATCAGTTCAAAAATGCTATTTCTAGAGCGGAACTAATCAATTCAGTAGCGAAATTTGTAATGGAGCTATATATATATATATCTGAACTCATCTGACATATTTTCACCAGAGCTGTTTTTAGTTGAAATATAAGCTGGATTGCCAAATTTGAAGAAAATCTGTCAAAGTTTGTGGTTTCTAGAGCGGAAAGAGTCAAATCGAAGGAGACATTTGTATGGGAGCTATATATAAATCTGAACCGATCTATCCTATTTTTACCAGAGCTGTTTTTAGTTGAAATATAAGCTGGTTTGCCAAATTTGAAGAAAATCTGTCAAAGTTTGTGGTTTCTAGAGCGGAAAGAGTCAAATCGGAAGAGACATTTGTATGGGAGCTATATCTAAATCTGAACCGATCTATCCTATTTTTACCAGAGCTGTTTCTAGTTAAAATATACGGCGTTTTGCCAAATTTTAGGAAAATATGTTGAAATATGTGGTTTCTACAGCGGAAAAAGTAAAATCGGAAGCAAAATTTGTATGGGAACTATATCTAAATCTGAACCGATTTGATTCAAATAAAACAGCGTTCGTCCTTATCCCATAAAACTTCGTTGTGCAAAGTTTCATTTAGTTCTAACAACAATTGCGACCTGAACTTTGATTACAAGAATATATGGACAGACAGACAGACGGACGGACATCGCTAAATCGGATCAAAAAGTGATTCTAAGTCGATCGGTATAATAAACGATGGGTCCATCTCGTTTCCTTTTTCCTTTTGGGTGTTACAAACAAATGCACACCTACACCCTGTGGTCTAGGGTATACAAAATTGAGTGCAAAATTCTTAAAATGTGTGAGAAACAGTTTGACAAAGTCAAAAAAAGAAATTACGTTTTTTCAAAATATGAGAAACGTGAAAATCTGACCGATTTCTAAAATATATCCGATTTTCCGATTTTTAATGTTAATATCTCAAAATCCTTGGGTCCTTGTCTAATTTTGATTTTTTTTTTCAGAACTCAAATGTGTTTACTAGAACAAAAGTTATTGAATTTTGGCCGATGGATTTTGAATCTGATTCACTGTGCGTCTTAATGTGTTATGTGTCTCGTTGTTCTATCGATACTTTCATGGTGTTTGTTCTTCTGACATTCGAGGTCTTTTATTGCCCATGATTTGCCCAATATATTGTCGATTGGGCCGTCGGCTGCAAAATGAATAAAGACTGCATCTCTAAGAGAATTCTCGGGAATTCTTAACTTTTATAGTTTTCCGGCAATGGAAGATCTAGCCCCCTGTCTTTCTGTTCCCATAACCAAATAAATGTGGTAGTACTCTGTATTATCACGTCAGTAGCCTACTTTTGCTTGTAGCCTAATTAAAATTACCATTTGCATTCTGGTATGTCCTGCTCCAAAAATGTCACACATCCCCCATGCTTTGGACATATTTAATGGACTGCCCCACATGTGGTGGCATACACAGGCACAATGTTTGTATCTCATTTATTTCGAAACGTTGAAACAAAAAAACAATATGTTGCCAGATTTGCGATGTTGTGCTATCGTGTCATCTACTCATCTCATCCATGGCAAAGGTAAGACATGTTGAAAGTTTGCCATCAATTTCATTAGTTGATATTCACATTGCGTGAACTTTATACGAAATTAATCGTGAAAGTTTTCCACCCACCCGCTGGCGTCGATGTCTTCCTTGCTTCCTCGATATCGGCAGCAATCTGCCAAAGTGACTGGCTGGCTTTTGTCGGCGCACACAGGCACGCACACACACAAAGATATTCTCGCACTGGCACTGGCGCTCAGATATAGCCACGTTTGACATGTATCTAAAGTATAAAAGTAATTTTGCGGCATTCCATCGCCTCATAAACTATTTACAACATTCTTGCAGTCAGTCAGCCAGCCAACCAACCAACCAGCCAGCCATCCATCGAGCCAGCCAGCCAGGCAGTCAGTCACACTGAGTGATTGATGAAATACGCTTGCGGTTTTACGAAGGTGACTGCTAATACCGTCAGCAGAAGTCACCGACTTGCTGAAGTGAGCTTAGGTGATAAGCTTAACTAAATCAAACTAGCAAACTTCGACACATACACCACCCATCGTCGTCTCCTCCGCAACATCTTCTTGTCCTGCCACACTCAACCGACGACGCCCATCGACGCATCCACATCCACAGCCAGACATCCGACTTAGTTCATTCCCGTGTCATTGTACACCGACATCCGCTGTGACAGCTCCTGAACTGAGTCATCGAAAAGGAGAACGTTATAGTTTTACTGCATTGCCAGCTGAAGTGAAGTGTGCTTCGCGGAGCACTCAAGTGTGTCAATCTTGATTTTTTAATTATATTTTCTTTTAAGCTGATGAACAAAAGTGCGTTTATTATATCGCTACATCTTCAGATGTACTAGATCATTGTACACTCGGCAAAATTATGTTCCGATGTTAATGAATAAAATGTGAAATATGGCCTTTTGGGGAAAAAATCCTCAAATTATTGGCATATAGAATACGGATGAAAAACGAGGAGGCGACAAAGCGGAGTATGTCTTACAATTCAGAAGTACCAGGATCTATTTTTTTTAAATCTGCTGAATATATTATATTCAATTAGATTCAGGCATATCACTGTGCATACATCGGGGGGGCGAAACGTCTCTTGCATATTAGTAAGAATGTAGAAATGCAAGACTTCTGACCTAAATTTGGTGACAGTGGATTTACACGTAATTCGTACTTTTAGGGGTTGAAATGGGACAAAAAGGGATAAACATCGAAACTTCGTCCTGGCTAAACGGCATTAGCTAGAAACATAAAATTTGGTGTGTGCCTTGCCTTGTACCATGCACACGAGCTACAAAAAGGGTTTTGTTCCCAATTTTTACTTTTAGACAAAAGAGACAAAAAGGGATAAAAATGGTACCAATTTAAGCATTGCAGCTATATTCGAGAAAATCGGTATCTGCATTTCTCTGACAACGTAGACTTGCAACATAAATGGATTTTTCAAATTTTTCTTATTTTTAAGTGGCGAGAGGAACAAAAAGGGATAAAAATGGTACCAACTAAAGTATTACAGCTAGGATCGTGTAATTCGGTATGTACATTCCTCTGACCCTATAAAAAACGAAGTAAAATTGGATTTTTCGAAATTTGTACTTTAAAGCGGCGAGCGGGACAAGAAGGGATAGAAATGGTACCAACTAAAGTATTACAGCTAGAATCGTGAAATTTGGTATGTAAATTCCTCTGACCAAGTAGAAGAGCAGTAAAATTATATTTTTCGAAATTTAAACGCAGGACAAAAATGGTACCAATTTAAGTATTGCAGCTATAGTCGTGGAATTTGGTGTGTAAATTACGCTGACAACGTAAAAGAGCAAATTTAAATTGATTTTTCGAAATTTGTACTTAATAGGAGCGAGCGGGACAAAAAGCGATAAAAATGGTACCAACTAAAGTATTGCAGCTATAGTCGTGAAATTTGGTGTGTAAATTCCTCTGACAACGTAGACTTGCAGTGTATATGGATTTGTCTAAATTTGTACTTTTAGGGGGCGAGCGGGATAAAAATGGTACTTACTTTAGTGTAGCAGCTAGCATCGTATAATTTTGTATGAAAATTCCTCTGACCATGTAGAAGCGCCAAAATGTTTTTTTTCGAAATTTGTTCTTGTAAAGTGTGAGCGGGACAAAAAGGGATAAAAGTGGTACCAACTAAAGTAGTATAGCTAGAATAGAATGACATTTGTTATGTCAATATAAATACATTTTTGTACATTTAAGGGCTGAACGGCACAAAAAGGGATAAAAAATGGTGCCAGCTAAAGTATTGCAAATAAAATCGTGAAATTTGATATGTAGATTCCTCTGACTATGTAGATACATAAAGGGTGGTTAGATTATAAGGGCCGATGTTGACTGTGAACCACACCTAAACGTCAATTTTTTTCTGCATTTCATTTGACATTTCTGAATTTCAGACTAACTCAATTTGAACCATGGAAAGATACTCAATCGAGCAACGCCTTATTATGAAAATGGACGTTCAAATCAGAATGCATATCGTGCACTTGGTGATTTTTTTCGGTCAATTTAATCACAGATTTTCACATCAGTGGATTCGTCAATAAGCAGAATTGCCGCATTTGGGCGGATAACCCACAAAGAGTTACTGTTTGGTGCGGTTTATGGGCTGGCGGTATCATCGGGCCGTATTTTTTCCAAAATAAGGCCGGTTAGGCAGTTACTGTGAATGGTCTTCGCTATCGTGAGATGATAATGAACTTTTTATGGCCCGAATTGGAAGATATGGATGTGGACGATATGTGGATTCAACAGGACGGTGCCACTTGCCACACATCTAAAAATCCAACTAAAAAACCTATGGATCTTGATCAATTTTTCCATATCATGTTATATTTACTTCACTCGGAATATCTGCTGGAAAATTGGATCAATTACTTTATTATTTACCATATTCATTAAATTTGACTAAAGATGAATTGATAGTAACTGTATAATTTATATGAACTACATAAAATTGCTCCCATAAAATACCTGGGTTTAGTAATCAAAGCGTGGTACATACGTGGTACATTATACCCTACACCACTTCGTGGACTAGGGTATTATAATAATTTTGTTTCGCGCCAAATGTTTGTAACACCAAGAAATAATCGAGCTAGACCCACCTTTAAGTATACCGATCGGCTTAGAATCACCAGCTGAGTCGATTTAACGATGTCTGTCTGTCCGTCCCTCTGATGTCCATCTAAGCTTGTTCGCACGTCACAAGTCGCAATTATTGTCCGATTGTCATGAAACTTGGCAGAAGTTATTTTTTCTGGCCAAGGACCATCGGTATTGAATTTGGAGGATATCGGTTCAGATTTAGATATAGCCCCCATACAAATGTCGCTCCCGGTTTGACTTTTTCCGTCCTATGAAGCACATATAGTACCCGATTTTCTTCAAATTTGGCTTAACACCTTATAATCAAAATAGAAATACCTGTGGCGAATGCGGGTTAGATCGGTTCAGATTTAGATATAGCCCCCATACAAATGTCGCTCCCGATTTGACATTTCCGCTCTATAAACCACATACTGAACTCCATTTTCTTTATATTTGGTACAACATCGTATAATCGAAATAGAAACAGCTATGCAGAAATTGGGTAAGATCGGTTCAGATTTAGATATAGCCCCCATACAAATGCTATTTCACTTTTTCCCCTTTAGAAACACATTATACTCGATTTTCTTTAAAATTGGCACAACATTTTATAATCGAACTAGAAACACCTATGCTGAAAGTGGATAAGATCGGTTCAGATTTAGATATAGCCCCATACAAATGTTGCTGCCAAATGTTTAACCGATTTTGGCCAAACTTTACATATTATATTTCTCCAATAAACATACATGGTGAAAGCGGGTCACATCGTTCCAGGTTTCAATATACCGCCATACAAATGTCTTTTCCGATTTAAATTTTTTTGTCAAACAAATTTCACTTTCACTTTTTAACCGAATTGAATTGTAATGAGATAGAAAGACCATCTGTCTTTAGCCTTTCCTTACTTGTTTGGGAGATGCCCATATGCCCATACTTTGGTATAACCCAAAAGGGGCCAATTCTGATTATTACAGCTCTAGAAACTACATCTTACATAGGATCTTAATCAAATTTTGCAGATCATTATATTTTTCAACTAGGAATACCTATCGTGAATGAGAAATATATACCCATGTTTTAGACCAGGCCCAGAATGTTGTTATAGATTCCTTTTTGAAATGTCGGTCCTATTACTACTGTATAATTTGTATTTGCCTGTCGGATAATTGGATCAATTACCATATTATTTACCATATTCCTTAAATTTTACTAAAGATGAGTTTATAGTAACTTTATAATTTATATGAACTACATAAAATTGTTTAGTAATTAAAGCGAGGTACATACGCAGGGAGTGGTGTAGGGTATTATATAGTCGGCCCCGCCCGACTTTAGCCTTTCCTTACTTGTTTTTTTATGTTGCATTTTTATCCACATTTTTTTCTGAATTGGTAGACCCTTGGAAGCACTTTAAAAGAAAATTTGTATAGTTGTCTTAGAATTCCCGAGAATTCTCTTATAAATGCAGTCCATTACGTTGGCGGAAAAAAATGAGATAAGGAATTGGAAGGAGGAATCACTGTATGCCGTAATTGGCGGGAGAGATATCTGCTGGATGTCGATTCCACGAATTCATTGGTCGTATTTTTATTTGTGGTTTTTCAATGTGACAGCTTAAAAATCATATTTCTAGGAAACGTCTTGTAAAAAATATTATAAGAAATTATTAGAAGGAATCAGTACCTTTCGAATGATGCCTAAATGATAAATAACGGACGAAAATTTTTTGTGTAATAATTTAATACAGGAGATGGATTTTCAGAGCCACAATTTTCAAACTCTTTTTACAGAAATGAGCGCTGCGGTGTCAATTTTTATCCTACCTTTATCATTCGAATGGTATTGACTGCAGCTACACAATTTTTGTAAAATACTAACACAAAATACGAAAAATTTTTCAGTAGGTACGGTGAACATTCACAAAAAAAATACTATAAACGTCCAATAATTCGACCAATAAGTTACTCTGAGTCAAGAATCAAAGTTTTTATTTAAAGTGTTTTCAAGGGTCTATTATTTCAGAAAAAAATTGGGAAAAAATGTAACGTAAATGTAACGTTTTTCCATTTGTATGGACGGCGACCCAGCCTAACGTACACAGTGCAAGATAACCTAACTTCTTGATTCAACTAATTTTTGTCGTAACAGAAAAAAAATCGAATTTGGACAAATCTTTTTATTTTGTGAGTCTATGCAGTTAGAGGTATGTAAACACCAAATTCCGTGATTCTAGCTGCGGTCATTTGGTTTTATCCCGACATGCTAAAAAAGCAGTATCCGTTTAGTTGGTACCATTTTCATCACTCTCTTATATCCCTTGAAAGTACGAATTTGGAAAAACCGTGTCTACGCAGTCAGAGGAGTCTCCTCCGAAATTTATGACTCTAGCTGCGGCAATTTGCGGCCCAAAAAGTACGAATTTCGAAAAAACCCTCTGATTTTGTATACAAAAACAAAAGGTTTTTGTATGCACCGTTGTATGTATGCACCGAACTTCATTATTTTAGGTGCAGCCGTTTGGTTGGTACCATTTTTATCCCTCTATTCCCATTTTACCCCTTAAAAGTACGAATTTGGAAAAAAATTGGAAAGAAATGTACACACCGAATTTCGTCCTTCTAGTTGTTGTCGTTTGATAGGTACAATTTTTCCCCATTTCACCCTGCACGTTTTTGTTATAGGGGGATGCACATTAGAGCGTACCAGGTTACAAGTAAAAAAAAAAAAGTTCGCCGTACACCTTCGAATATGAAGTATTATTGAAAGGTAGTTTCAAAAAAATTTTTTTTATTTTTTTATGCCGAACGTAGGGGTCGCGCTTTTACATTTTTCTATATAACTTCTGCATTTATAAACGGATTTTAAAGTGTGATACATCGATGTTTTTGTCCGATTTTTTTGTCTTTGAAGTCATTGAGCTCAAACATGATTCATGATTTTATGCGAGCTTTAATTTTCGATTATTAGAGTGGTACATTAGGGTAGTAGCAACTGAGAAATGATGGGTAAGTACCAGAAGGGGGTGCTTGAGCTCAATGACTTCAAAGACAAAAAAATCGGCCTCGTCGAGACAAAAACATCGATGTATCACACTTTAAAATCCGTTTATAAATACAAGTTATATAGAAAAATGTAAAAGCGCGACCCCTACGTTCGGCATAAAAAAATAAAAATTTTTTTTTTGAAACTACCTTTCAATAATACTTCATATTCGAAGGTGTACGGCGAACTTTTTTTTTGAGGTACGCCCTAATGCACATATCCAATATCAAGTAAGTAGAAGCAGGCATCTTGAAAATATATGCTTAAATACTCTAAAATATTAGGGGTTATGATGGGTATTTTCAGTCCTAGGGGGGAAATTTCCCTTTGTATCGGTTTCTCTCTGTTACAATCCCAACCGTTCTGCGACTATAAAACGAATTTATGGAAAACTTGGACGTCCTACAGGTCGCAATTGTTGCCCGATTATAGTGAACTTTGGCAGAAGTAATTTTTTTGGCCCAAGGACCATCGATATTGAATTTGGAAGAAATCAGTCCATACAAATGTCGCTCCCGATTTGACTTTTTCCGCCCAATAAAGCATTCTTCAAAATTGGCTTAACACCTTATAATCAAACTAGAAATACCTGTGGGGGAGGCGGGTTAGATCGGTTCAGATTTAAATATAGCCCCCATACAAATGTCGCTCCCGATTTCACTTTTTCCGCTCTAGAAACCACATATTGAACCCGATTTTCTTTAAAATTGGCACAACATATTATAATCGAACTAGTAACAGTGGGTATGAAAGTGGGTATGATCGGTTCAGATTTAGATATAGGCCCATACAAATGTCGCTGCCGATTTGACTTTTTCCGCTCTAAAATCCACATATTGTATCCGTTTTTCTTTAAAATTGGCACAACATCTTATAATCCAACTAAAAAACCTATGGTGAAAGTGGGTAAGATCGGTTCAGATTTAGATATAGCCCTCATACAAATGTTGCTCCCGAATTTTTAACCGATTTTGACCAAACTTTACATATTATATTTCCCCAATAAACATACATGGTGAAAGCGGGTCATATCGTTCCAGGTTTCAATATACCCCCATCCAAATGTCCTTTCCGATTTAACATTTTTTTGTCAAACACATACATTTACAGAATGCAAAAACCCTCCCGATTTCACTTTTTTACCGAATTAATTTGTAATGTGATAGAAAGTCCGTCCGTCTTTAGCCTTACTTGTTTGTTTGATGCCCATATGACCATACTTTGGTATAACCCAAATGGGGCCACATTCTTATCTATTACAGCTCTAGAAACTACGTCTTACATCGGACCTTCATCAAATTTTGCAGATCATGATATTTTTCAACTAGGAATACCTACCGTGAATGAGAAATAATTAGGCCCATGTTTTTGACCAGGACAAAAATGTTGTTATAGGCCCCCTTTTGAAATGTCGGTACGATTCATCCTATTACTACTGTATAATTTGTATTTGTCTGTCGGATAATTGGATCAATTACTATATTATTAACCATATTCGTTAAATATGACTAAAGACGAATTTATAGTAACTGTATAATTTATATGAACTACATTAAATTGCTTCCATGAAATAACTGGGTTTAGTAATCAAAGCGAGCTACATACGCAGGGAGTGATGTAGTGTAGTAAAGGGTGATTTTTTAAGAGCTTGATAACTTTTTTCAAAAAAAAAAACGCATAAAATTTGCAAAATCTCATCGGTTCTTTATTTGAAACGTTAGATTGGTCCATGACATTTACTTTTTGAAGATAATTTCATTTAAATGTTGACCGCGGCTGCGTCTTAGGTGGTCCATTCGGAAAGTCCAATTTTGGGCAACTTTTTCGAGCATTTCGGCCGGAATAGCCCGAATTTCTTCGGAAATGTTGTCTTCCAAAGCTGGAATAGTTGCTGGCTTATTTCTGTAGACTTTAGACTTGACGTAGCCCCACAAAAAATAGTCTAAAGGCGTCAAATCGCATGATCTTGGTGGCCAACTTACCGGTCCATTTCTTGAGATGAATTGTTCTCCGAAGTTTTCCCTCAAAATGGCCATAGAATCGCGAGCTGTGTGGCATGTAGCGCCATCTTGTTGAAACCACATGTCAACCAAGTTCAGTTCTTCCATTTTGGGCAAAAAAAAGTTGGATATCATCTCACGGTAGCGCTCACCATTCACAGTTACGTTACGATTCGCATCATCTTTGAAGAAGTACGGTCCAATGATGCCACCAGCCCATAAACCGCACCAAACTGTGACTTTTTCTGGATGCATTGGTAGCTCTTGCAATGCTTCTGGCTGATATTCACTCCAAAATCGACAATTCTGCCTATTTAAGTACCCATTGAGCCAAAAATGAGCTTCGTCGCTGAACACAATTTCTTTCTTTCTGAACTTTCTTAACAGAGCACGCATTTTGATAATAAAATTCAATGATTTGCAAGCGTTGCTCGTTAGTAAGTCTATTCATGATGAAATGTCAAAGCATACTGAGCATCTTTCTCTTTGACACCATATCTGAAATCCCACGTGATCTGTCAAATACTAATGCATGAAAATCCTAACCTCAAAAAAATCACTCTTTATTATCATAAGAAAAAGAAATGACAATAGTTTCCTAAACAATTTGTGTTTTATTCAAAATCATCATCGGCCCTTAAAATTTAGCCCATTTTTCAAAATGTGTACTTTTTGGGAAAAAGTTGCAAAAATATATAAAGTGGCCGGCTGCATCTAGATGAGATCGAGGATATAAAGGGCTCTGCGGTTGTAATTTTTTTGTTCAAAACTGGGTAGAAAATGACAAGCACATTCCTTTGACTGTGTATGAGTGCTATATAATAGGAGGTTTCCAAATAACTCTTTTAGATTTAATTATATCCACCAAAAGAAATTTAAATAAATACTATCCACAGAAAACGAAACGAACGAAACAAATAACAGTCTTTTTCGCTTGCGAAGCAATCATTATATGTATTCCCATACAAGTATGAAGACAACTCGTATTAACAATTTGCCACCGTTTTACTTCTCAGTGTATAGCCACAGTGTACGTCGTTACATACATATGTCGATACATTCGTTGCGATGAACACAAATGCGAATGGTATACAATTATAAATGCATTTGCTGCACAAAGCTTCTGAATGAATCGACAAACAGTAAGAATTGAACATTTGTGCGAAATAGTAATGGATGACAACAACCATATTACCTTGAATTAGTTGCCTTGAATGTGTCGTTCCATCTTCAAGGAAAATAGCTTCATGCAGATGGAATGGAATTAAGTGAGCCAACTAAGAGATATTAAAGGCGAATTCAACAATTGCTTTGCAAATTTCAAACGTCTTCCGACTCCATGGTGATAAAAGGAAAGGGTTTCTCAAACGAAACACAGATTTATGTTGGCTAAATAGTCATTAAATGTAATTTTACTTTACAAGATAATTTGTGGTTATAATTCCACTGACATTTAATAATACAAAATGCCTTTATCTGTTTCTTATAAAATTAAATTGAAATTAAATTAAAAAACTACAGCTCCCATACAACAACTTACTAACATGCTCAGTTAGGTTACATTAAGGTCATAATCATTATACTCTCCTAGTCATATCCATTTTGATTTTACAAATATGTTGCATTTTATATTGATACTCTATTTTTTGTTGGCATCCTCCATCATCGGCAGCAATGTCATTGGGATAATCTGCAATTACGTTGAACGCGTCTACATTGGTGCACATATTGTAATGACGTACTTGGCGGCCTTTGAATATCAACGATATCAATTTCAATCAAAGTAATAGACCAAAATATGAATCATTACTTATGCTCCACTAAACCTTTAAGAGCGCACTATGGGTCAGTAATTTACAAGAAGTCGTATTCAAATCGAAATTTGTGAACTTAGTGAAGAGATGGACACTTCTAAACATTTCTTAGTATTTTTTATTTTTGTATGTAAATTGACCTCAGACTTCTCGAATTTTATCGAGTCAAAAAGAGCACCTTCTTCTCAGTACGAAATAATTCAGCAATCATCGTTGGCATGTAAAGTCTTTTGCCACGACCCTTCTGGTACCTCCCACACAAATGGTCCATAGTGAGGGAGGTACCATAGGGTGGTACTAGCGTTACCATATGGTCACACACGAAATACGTTCACCAAAACTTCTGGTGTGGACACTTATAACAAGAAAGTTTTATTTCAATTTAAAAAAAAATAATTACAGCACTATTCGGGTTAAATGAAAACCAATGAAACTTCCACACAGATATTCGGAATTAGTTATATTTTGGGGGCATAATAAAGTTTTTATAAGTACTTTAGATATGACGAATTTTGCCACGCCACTCCTAGTACCACCCACTCAAATCACCCAAACCTTCCCAAAATTAAAGCTATTGTAATTTATAAACGGATGATAGGAATACTATGAAATTTGACTTTTGGCAATGTTTTTATGGACTTTGCATTCACTTGGAATATGGGCGATATTACCACACCCCGTCTGTTTAAAGTCACATTAAACTTAAACTTAAAAAAGTTAAAACTGCGTTAACCACCATTGATTGCGCTCCGCAGTGGTCGATTTTCGTAGAAGTGCAGTAATATTTTTTAATATAGCCAAACCAAAACATATACAAATATTGAAAAAATCATTTTATAAATAAAACAAGTAAGGAAAGGCTAAAGTCGGGCGGGGCCGACTATATAATACCCTACACCACTCCCTGCGTATGTACCTCGCTTTGATTACTAAACCCAGTTATTTCATGGGAGCAATTTTATGTAGTTCATATAATTTATACAGTTACTATAAATTCATCTTTAGTCATATTTAACGAATATGGTTAGTAATATGGTAATTGATCCAATTATCCGACAGACAAATTCAAATTATACAGTAGTAATAGGATGAATCGGACCGACATTTCATAAGGTGCCTATAACAACTTTTTGGGCCTGGTCCAAAACATGGGCCTATATTTTTTTCATTCACGGTATGTATTCCTGGTTGAAAAATATCATGATCTGCAAGATTTGATGAAGTAAGATTTAGTTTCTAAAACTGTAATAGATCAGAATGGTGCCCCATTTGGGTTATACCAAAGTGTGGACATATGTGCATCTCTCAAACAAGTAAGGAAAGGCTAAAGACGGTCGGAATTTCTATCTCATTACAATTCAATTCGGTAAAAAAGGTAAAATCGGGAAGGATTTTTGAATTATGTAAATGTATGTGTTTGACAAAAAATGTTAAATCGGAAAGCACATTTGTATGGGGGTATATTGAAACCTGGAACGATGTGACCCGCTTTCACCATGTATGTTTATTGGTGAAATATAATATGTAAAGTTTGGCCAAAATGGGTTAAAGATTCGGGAGCAACATTTGTATTGGTGCTATATCTAAATCTGAACCGATCTTACCCACTTTCACCATAGGTGTTTCTAGTTCGATTATAAAGTGTTGTGTCAATTTTAAATAAAATCGTGGTTTCTAAAGCGGAAAAAGTCAAATCAGGAGCGACATTTGTATGGGGGCTATATCTAAATCTGAACCGATATTACCCACTTTCAGCATAGGTGTTTTAACTTGGATTATAAAATATTGAGTCAATTTTAAAGAAAATCGGGTACAATAAGTGGTTTATAAAACGGGAAAAGTGAAATCGGAAGCGAAATTTGTATGGGGGCTATATCTAAATCTGAACCGATCTCACCCACTTTCAGCGTAGGTGTTTCTAGTTCGATTATAAAATGTTGTGCCAATTTTAAAGAAAATCGGGTACAATATGTGGATTCTGAAGCGGAAAAAGTGAAATCGGGAGCGACATTTGTATGGGGGCTATATCTAAATCTGAACCGATTTCCTCCAAATTCAATACCGATGCTCCTTGGCCAGAAAAAATAACTTCTGCCAAGTTTCATGACAATCGGACAACAATTGCGACCTGTAAAGTGCGAACAAGCTTAGATGGACAGCAGACGGACAGACGGACGGACGGACAGATAGACATCGTTAAATCGACTCAGCTGGTGATTCTAAGCCGATCGGTATACTTAAAGGTGGGTCTAGCTCGATTATTTCTTGGTGTTACAAACATTTGGCGCGAAACTAACTTATAATACCCTAGCCCACGAAGTGGTGTAGGGTATAAAAATATAGTATTTTTATTATTTCAAACCACTCTTATAAGTCAATACGATTACATTTCGAAATAATACTTCAAGTCAATTCAAAAAATAAATATTCTTATATGTATTTATACTAGCAAATACCCGCTACTTCGTATGCGAAATAAGGATATTTATTAAATCGCTTGTAAATGCTCACAAAATTTGAAAAGATGATTTTTGTTTCCCAAATACGTATTCCCACCAAATTCTCGATTCCAGATCCTACGTAGCTGGAGGAATTTATACACCGAATTTTTGTCCCCCTTGTACAAATTAAACAAGAAAATAATTTATATTGTGTCATCAATTTATACACAGTCAAGTGATTAATTTAAATTTCTTAAAAAAAAACCGAGATAATTATACCCTCACTCTACGGAGTAGATATATAAGCATTTGGGATAGAAAAAAGTGTAACTCAGAGTAATTTAATACCCTAAGTATGTAATAAATCCCTTTCAATGTAATAAATCCCTTTTAATTGTATAAAAACAAACATTTGTCCATTTAGTCGAAGAGAGCGAAGCCCATATCGTCATCGGATTCCTCGGCTTCAGACTCCTTCTTCTGTCTGGCTTGCTGGATGACTCTCGAAGGGAGTTAAGTAATTTATTCAAACTATGAACAAAGTATTAATTTTCTCAGACTTAGTTTAAATTCGGAGATGGATGAAATTGATATACCTGTTATGGTACCCCCAGACATATGGTCCATATTCCTAGTAAAATATTCGGAACCAGTTGTATTTTGATATTTGATAAAGTTTTTATAACCACTTTGAGTGTACGAAATATCCATTTTTTGATCCGCTTCCACATTTAAAGTACATATTTTGATGCAATACTTCTGTATTGCACGTCAGAGTAATGTATACCTTATTTGATACATTGGCGGGTACCATTTTAATCGCTTGTTGTTCCGATTTCTACTTAAAAGTATACATTTACAAATTAGGCGAGGCTTCGCATCTACACGGTCAGAGGAATATACACACCGAATTTCATAATTGTAGCTTCAGCCTTGGTACAAATTTTATCACATTTAATCCCTTGAAGGTAAAAATTTCGAAAAATTCTTTCTTATCAGTGATCTGCGCTATAAAGAGAATGTACTCACCGAATTTCATGATTGTAGCGACAACCGTGTTCTTGGTACCTTTTTTATCCCCGTTTTCCCGTTTACTCTTTAAAAGTACGAATTTCGAAAAATTCCTTCAATTGGCGTTTGTAAGCATTTTCAGGGATGCAGACTCCGAATTTCATGATTCCAGCTCCGTCCGTTTGATTGGTACTATTTTTATCCCTTTTTACCCGATATCACCCACAAAAAGTACGAATTTTGAAAAATATTTTCTCGGTCGCATTCGTGCTATAAAAATAATGCCCGTTCCAAATTTCAAGATTCTAGACCCAGCCGTTTAGTCAGGGCGGTGGTACAATTTGTATCCCATTTAATCCCTTAAAAGTACAAATTTCGAAAAAA